>JAPQWV010003569.1:0-39982 GCA_027422505.1 Craterostigma plantagineum
GGTATTCATGGGTACGCGACAGGATTTTTCGATGGCCCATGTAAATGTGTTTCCGACAATTGTTCAACCATTGGCTATCTGTATCATCCCCACAATCGGACATGCTTTCTTGCCCTTCACACTATAGCCAGACAAATTCCCGTAAGCTGGAAAATCATTGATGGTACAAAATATCATAGCCCGAAGCGTAAATCTTGATTTCGCGTATGCATCGTACACCTCGACGCCTTCAGACCACAGTATTTTTAGATCCTCAATTAACGGAGTCAAGTATACGTCATGTCATTACCAGGTTGTTCGGACCAGATATAGACACGAAAGCATTCTTTTTATCGAAGCCAGGGAGGGAGGTTGTATATAGAAAGCAGCACCGGCCAAGTGCTGTGACGGCTGCTCAAATCCCCGAACGTGTTTATATCCCATCGGTTCAAAGCCAAGTCTTAAATTCCGTGCATCATTTCCAAATGTCGAAAACAACGAATCAATGTTCCTCCATTGAGGAGAATCTGCCGGATGCCTCAATTTTCCGTCCTTTTTCCTTTCCTCGTCATCCATCTAAGATTTTAGAATCATTGGCGTTGGAGAACATTCGCTTAAATCTAGGTATTATCGGCAAATACCATAGAACCTTAGTAGGAGCCCCACCGACTTCATCCTTTCGTTTGTAACGCCAAGTGTCACATGTCGGACATTTATCAGCCGATTCAGACTCACCTCTATATAGCACACAGTCGTTGGGGCACGCATGTATTCTTTCGTACTGCAAGTTCAAAGGGCACAACAGCTTCTTTGCATCGTAAATGACACCGGAAGTTCATTCCCATCGGGAAGCATATCGGTGAGTATTTCTAAGAGTGTTGAGAAACATTTATCCGAAATCCAAATTAGCCTTAATGTTCAACAATTTGAACACAGCAGACAATTTTGTATATTTAGAACATCATTGTACAAGGAGATATTATTGTCCCTAAGCAGACTGTCAATATGGGAGGACGTTCATCGAAATCCTCTTGAACATCACGGAGCATGTCCTCAATACGATCATTATCAGATGAATAACTATCAGCTAAAACATCTACATCTGCCTCGGCTTGCACTCTTGTACTAGATCCTTCATCCACCCGACCAGCTACAGACTCACCGTGCCATATCCAATTTGTATAACCAGGTTTAAAACCCGAGACTATCAGATGATCCCTAACAATCACTATTCCACCACTTTGTGTTAATACAATTACGACAAGGACATGAAATCTTGGATTGCCTCTTTTTTCTACGATTTTGCTCTGCATTATTCATAAACTCTTCTACACCATTCAAATATTCTCGGCCGTTGTTCGCTTATAGACATCCAAACTCGATCCATCCCAATCACCTAAGTTAGATAATAAACAAATTTACATCAAAAGCAATAGCGTGTGTTTAGGAACGGTCCCAGGGGACCATTCAAAGTTTCCTCCAAATGAGCAAACCTTGAACATATATAAGCTTAACGAAAACAATAAATTCGCAAATCATAGGCATTCCAAACAATATGAAGCATAAAAATAACTATCCAAACAAAAAATCTCGGGTACCCGACAATCGAACACATCGGGTTACCATCGGGTCGGGTCGCAATTTCTTTTTTTAACAATTATGATTTCTAACATAGTATAAGACGTTAATAAAACTTAAATCACAATATGGAACCGAAATCGAAAGCAAACCTAAATTTCCCAAATTAAATAGATTAGGGTTACAAGAAATATTATTACCTTATAATTTGGGCCGGTGGCTGCGGCTGAGAGGGGCGGGGCGGGGAGGGCAGGGGCGGCGAGGTGGGGCAGCGAGGTGGGGCGCGAGGTTGCGGCTGCAAGGTTTGGGGAGCGGCCACAGCAACCGATGGGGAGCTGGCGCGGCTGTGAGTGGTGGGGCACGGGGCGGCTGTGAGGCGGTGGGGTGAGGGACGGCGGCGACAGCAGGGAGCTGGGTCGGCAACGGCGAGGGCACGGGAACGTGGCGGTGGTGCGAGGTGTGGCGCGGAACGAGCTGAGGAAGTTGGGCTTCGGGAGCGGCGCGGCGGCTGTGCAAGCGGTGGCGCGCACTGCAAGGGGGCGGGCGGGCGGCTGAGCAAAGCGGGGGCGTGAATGGGAAGGGGCGGGCGGCGGTTGTGTGAGTGATGCGTTGGTGTGTGTGAGTGTTCGATGTGTGTGAGTGATTCGATCTATATTTCAACAATGGGCGACTGTTGTTCCGCGTCGCAGTCGCCAATGATCCTCAAATATTAAAAAAAAAATTAAATCGACTATGGGCGACTGTTATGGATCACAACAGTCGCCCAAGTCTTTTATAATTAAAAAAAAAAGACATACACTATGGGCGACTGTTGGTATAATAACAACGCCAATTTGTCAAAATTTTTTACCAATTGGCGTCTGTTGTTGACAACAGTCGCCCATTGTGCCGCAGCCTATTCCCTTATCTGTACTAGTGTTTATATATGGTGATGTGGATTTCCTTGGTTAAAGAGAACTCTTCCTTAGTCATACTTATTATATTCTCAATGATCTCCACGTACATCTATTTAATATTATTAGTTAAATGGTATTTGTATATCGAAAACTTTGGACATCCCACAAAAACTTCTTTGCGAAAAATTTGATCACCCACAAATCTTTTTATCATATTACAGGAATAGAAATATAGCTTTATATAAATACATATATATACTCAAAAACTTAAACTGTTAGGTCCTCCGATTATCAACTCAAGATCCTAAACTTCAATCCGAAGACAAATCAAATAGAATTGTATGAAATCTAAGTTTGATGGAAAAACCTTCGTGAAGAACTCGAGAGAGAATTCGGTTATTGAGAGCATTATTTATGTGCTTCTCTCTGTTGAATTGGATTGTGAAGCCTTTCAGATCAACTCAACTAATTTCTCAATTAAGCTCAATGATTACAATGCTATTTATACCAAACAAACCTTGTATAAATATCAAATTATATGGACTAATACTATAAAAGCCCCAAATAACGAAGAGAGCTAATAAAATAAAAAAACAATTCTAAATAGTATTCTACGTTCTCTCCCTTTGTGCTTGATTGCTCTTCTTCGCTGTCTGCCCTCGTCGGGCATAGAACGAACTGCGCAAGCCCAGCACATGCTCGTAGTTCCTCTGGTGTCCCTCAGCTCTAGGTGCGCCTCAATGACTTCAAGTAGTTCAGTCAGAAGCGGTTGTACTCTCACATATCTATGGTGGGGATGCAGGGTGTCTTCATCAATCTTTTCCAATCTCCTTGATATTCTTCCTGATTACTTTGAGCGTCCCATCGCAGAATTTGTTGATCTCAATCTTCATCATCAACCTAATCATGTGAGTAATTGGATTGTGGTAGGCGATTGCCAAGACTGAGCTCAAATGAATTTAGTTGTTGGGAAGCCCTTCAACCTTAGGTCCTTTATCGAAAGGAGCGGTCATGTTAACCTTCTTCATGTTGCTCTCGAGAGCCATCTGAAGTTGTGTGCGACAAAGAACTTACCTTGGCCCACCATGAATGTATAGAGTCCCTCGAACCCTTCCTTCTTGATAAAGCCTTGAGGATCCTTGTACTTCTCTACATACAGTTGGTAGAGATAGTGGACCTCCTCGACAGGAAGGTATGGTAGATCGCACTCGCTTAGCTCTTCTCGAGTTCTGTTTATCTGCTCTATGACGTAGATTGGAGTTGAAAGACCACCTTCCGTACAGTAGACACTTATCAGCTGACAAATTGGAGATAAGTTCTTGAAATGACTCTTCAGTTGATTTTTAGGAATCCCCAGTCTTTGATCAGGTTCAACTTGGGTTAGCATCCAAAGATATGTCATACTTTTCTGTTGATCCCAGTGAGAGATGCATCTGAGCTTGAACTCATTCCACGACTTTATTATATCCGTTGACCTCCATATCTGCTGACGAACTTCTTCTAGGAATGGGATTTCTGTCCTTATATTTTCCCACGGCGTGTCGACTCGAACGGTCCCTGGAGTTAGTCTCGGAGGGGCGTACGCTCGTTGAGCAATCAGTTCGGGAAGCCTTGGGGGATCCACATCCTAATCCACACCTTCCTGAAGAAGTTCTTCGTCTTCTATCAAGACTAGATCAACCAAAGCTTGTTGTAGAAATCGTCGAACATCCTTGAGCCTTCTCTGAGCTATGTCGTCAGTCATACTGTGGGTCATCCATTGGTCTTCGAAGATATATCTGTTGAGGACTTCTTGTGGGTCAACTCTACATTTTGACGTGTCTGGAGCGGTCGAGCTTGAAGGTGCTTGAGTTTGAGCCAGTGCTAAAAGCATATCGGCACTTGCTTCTTCTTCCGGAAGTAAGGAGCTTGTTATAGGTGCAAAAAGTGGTGTGGGTGGAGGCGTCCGTAAGGTGAAGGTGAGTGGTTCGTTTGGTTCGAGAGTTTGGGTGTGGTGCGGGCGTGGGTGGTTTTATGTGTGGTTTGTGAGCGTGTTGTGGTCGAGATGTGTCAGTGACTCCTCTACTAGTCTGTGCTGTGCCCGTACTTTGTCCTTGACCGCTCGTAGAGGTCCTAGGTCTCTTCTCCCCCTCACGAGGATCCTGATCGTCAGGGTCGTCATGTCGTCATTTTGAGCGGGAGCTTTGACCACGGCATGAGTAAGTAGGTGGGTCAGGACGTCGACCAGACGTCTGAAGAGGTCTTCTTCCCCTGGTGTCCGGTTGGGTAGCTCAAAAAGTCGGGCGACTAATATTGAGTGGAGTTCCCTGATGGATACAGTAGCTGGGTTGATAATGTGAGGAGATAGGATTGGTGTGGTGGTCAGTATGGGTTGAGTGAGTGTGAGGTTAAGTTATGATGAAGTGGCTTCAGAGACGGGTGCTTTCCCTTTGTCTTGGCGAGACGTCTCGATGGTAGGTGCACTCTCTCCATTAATTTGTCTTCAAAAGATTTGAGCACTTCGGAGAGGGTGGTTGCAGTCGTGCTTCTGTCACAAAATGTTCTAACGCCTCCGCTGACGATGGGCCATGACGACTGATGTCGCCTATTGACAATCCTTGAGTGAACATTGTCTCATCGGGCTGGATCGTCGTCACTTGAGGTTGTAACGGATCGAGACTTCCATCCAATCCTCAATTTGAATCTAAAAGATTCGCATCTATGAACGTTGTTGCAAGTTCCGATTGAACTTGCGTATCGGACATCGATTCAGGGCTTGTGCTCCATTGCTGCTTCGGGTTGTGCTGTTGGTTGAGGCTCTTCAGGTGTGATCGTGGAGATCAGGGCCTCTGTCTCAAGCATGGTAGCCTGCTGAACTGGGCTGTGCTCCATTGTTTCTTCGGGTTGTGCTTCATTAAGGATATCCTCAAGTGACCCCTGAAACACATCTACATGGATGGAAACTTCAACTCCTAGTTCATCAACTTGAGCCTCGACTTCTAACTCTTGAGCCACTTCGTCAATCAGCATGGCATCAAGGCCCTGAGTAGAAGTTTCCACTTCATGCTCCTGGCCACTTGATCAATCAGCTCGGCCTCAGGGCTTTGATGTTGTTGCTGAGGCTCACAACAAAGTCTGTTGGGGGCCCTCTAATCATAGCTTGCGTCAGATGATTGTCCCAACAGGATAACCAGTACACATCTCCCGAGGGGTCGGCGAGACGGAGTAGCTCAATTGGAATCGGCAACGATGGCTGATCCAGATCCGCGAGCTTGGGGTGGTGGAAGAACTTGAGCCGGGATGGTTGATAATTTCCTCCTAGAGGCAGGGGAGGAATATTCTCATGGAGCTCCATGAGATGAGCAATGATCACAGAAAACTGTAGGGGATCCCCGAGGGTTCCCAGACCCACATTCGTTGAACGGCAGAATTTTAAAATTTATGGGGTTCCTCGAATATCCAAGATCGCTCGGTTAAAATACGAGAAAGTAATGACGTAAAGAAATAAAAGATCAGCCATGATACCTCGTCGAGACCTCTGGACGATGGCTAGCTTCGAACCCTTCGAATCCCGAGGCGTAGTGCCCCTCTCCTACGCCAAAAGCACACGAACTGGACTCCTTCTTTGCACAAGATCGTCACGCCGGCACCTCACGAACGTCGCAACTTTTCTTGCAAGTACGGCTAGGCCAAGAACGAGCTGCTTGCTGCCCCCGAGAGAGAGAGAGTGTGCGAGAGAGAAAGTGACGAGAGGAGAAAACACTTAGTTTTTTCTCTCTTGAACTCAAATTTCGAAAATTAGATTCTTCTCTTCTTTAGGATCTCGAAAATCCTTATTTATACCACTTAGGATTGGCCAAAAATAGGTTGAGGTCGTAGGAGAAAAATCCTCACACCTTCCCTTTTACCAAGTCTTCGTTTTACCAAGTAACGAATTCAAAATTCAAACTTTAATTTTAAATAATTATATATCCACTATTTTAATTAATTAAAATACCATATTTAGTATATTTTAAATATATAACATCCAATATAAAATATATTTAATAATTTTTTATTTTATCTAATAAAATTCGAAACTTATATATATCAGGTATATATTATTTAATTCTAAATTAAATAATATTATTTCTCTAAGACAATAATAAAGATTTAAAACTAATTTAAATCATATACTAAAATTCAGTTTCCAATATTCTATTTCAAAAATATCTCGTGAGGTGAAAAGACCATTTTTACCCCTCACTAGTCAAACTTAGTATTTCGACCAATCAGGGTTTTGGCCAAGCCCCAAACCCTAATGTCTCAATCTAGGACCTAGCCAGCCCTATAGTGCCGAACAGATCCCAAGTTGAGTAAGAATTTGATCTAATCATAATCCACGAACCGACCGCAGATATTCGTCATACGTATAAACACCCTTTACGTTTGTCCCGATCGAGTGGAAGTCACACATAGTCAAACTTACAGAACTCGACTCTATGTCATTTATGTCGGTGAAAATACCCAAACTGCTCTCCACGACTATCACGAGTCAGTTATATGCTCTGGTCAGAGACTTGGATAAATTCCCGCACATTAAACTTGCCATAGGACGTTAACATCGAATTTAATCGAGACCGAATCCCACTCCACGGTTCAACCGGCAATCGCATCGTAAAGTCAAGACCACATTTCGCCACAGACCCATGCCACCGGCAAGACGGGCCTAGCAAACTAGTGACAAGTCAAGACCTCAAGACCAACTCTAAGTTAACCCTTTCGGTCTAAGGTTCACGCATACTACTGTCAATCGACCGATCAAGGACAATCCAAGCGTGTGATCGTACGATTACGAGTCAGTGTCCAAATACAGATAATCCCTGATTCATCTTGTATCATTGTCATGGGCTCCCATTTCTCAGGTGAACGGTTGGCACAACCGTATTGGACCCATCGACAAATAAGTCATACTTGTCGATCTAGTCACCCTACTGGAGACTTAGACTTGTGGACTAATTTTAATATTGTAGTATCTCAGCTAACTGGTGCATCTCTCTGTCCCCAAAGAATCAGTAACTGAATTGCCAATATCTGGGTCTATTAATTTGTTTTATTCACCCAGACTGCAAGGTAAAATTTTTAGCCTAATTAATATTATGCCTCTTAATTTATTTACCGAATAATAAATTAGTTTTGAATAAAATCATTCCATTAATATAAGTAATCAAATTACTTTACTAAACACTACACAATTACCAAATTACCGTCGTACTCCCAGTCGTCGTACGACATCTATGGCTTATACCTCAACAAAACCACCTTGCATACGGCACATTCTTCGATCGCTTGTTCTCCTTTTGTCTGATCTGTTCTGCAACATCGTTCCAGATCAGCTGTGCGAAATCGTAATTTCGTGAGAATGCGATGCCGTGGAAGCTGTGAAGGATGTTACCGTTGTTCTTGTCAAATTCGGCATGCTTTGGCGGGAGGCACTTATTGACAATTCCAAATAATGTCTTCCATGGGCGAGGGATGCCATTGCTATGAACTTGTGCATGTTTAGTGAGCGGCGGTCGGTATCCCATTTGGAGAAAGTCTTGTACCATCTCAGCATCCGTTGGCAGAGGTTCGTAATTGTTGCTCAACGGGTGGTCTAAGACGAGGCCAAAATCATTCTTGTTGACTTTGACATGTCTTGCCCAAGTATTGTTGTGAATTGGCAAGTGGCCTCAATTACGTGACTCTGTATACGCAAAACTGTTGGAGGTAGACAATTGGCACCGAGGCCGTCACTGTAAGTGCGTGCCAGAGGGGATGACCTTGAAGAATAGACACCATGATCTCGTATGGGCATCGGAATGTAATCTGATCAAGCTGAAAATTTGTGTTATGAACTTTGAGACACAACTGGTGATCGTATATATGGTTGTAGGCTGGATAGTTGGCCATCTCAAAAAGATAAGAAATAAACTTTATTAGTTCAATTTAAATTTGAAGTCGAAATATATCATATCAAACTATAATATTCAAACAGTTTATATCATGTTTGATAGATATGAAAGTTTTAATTTCGCACATAGGTTGCACGGATGTGAAGAAATTCAAATGGTATTTAGATGAATTTTCGAAAGCCACATATAACTCATATAACAGTTCTATCAAAAAATTTTTTAAGTGCTGAACGCGAGAATACCACTGTTAATTACATGAAATGTTTCGCAAAAATTGAGTTCTCAATTTTAATTTCCTATGTGTTACTTTCCAACTAAAGTCTCCGTGTTTTTTTGCAATCGGAATAAAATGTTATTCGTTAAGTTCGCTACAGTGTAAAATGACTTAGAGAAATTTTTATAAGCGTTGAAGTGTTAAACGCAGTACTGTAGACAATCAATTTTACGATCGTGAAAAATGTCCGTGTAAATTTACGATCGAGAAAATGGTTTCCACGTAAATTTATGATCGGGAAATTTTTCGCGCGGGAATAAAATTTTTCGGCCTTTATTGCGTCGAGCGAGAATTTTTTCGATTTTAAAGTCAGTTTTCGCTGCGAAGTTTGTCGATCGAGAATATAGTCAACGAGAAACTAAGTCAATCGCCGAGAAGATTTTGTATCGAGCAAAATTATCGCTGCGTATTTTACGATCGAGAAATTTAACGTCTAAAAATAAAATTTATCGCCCATAAAATTTACGACCGAAATAAAATGAAATCGAAAGTACTGTTTTCGAATGTAAGTTTTGCACTCGTAAAGGAATAGCATCTATAATATGTGTTCCACTCTTTAATTTTTCGCTCGCATAAAATCCTAATTAGATTTCTCGATGGTAAGTAAATTTTCGATCTACATCGTCTAGCTTAGCGACTAAGTTAAAATTTAGCGATCGAATATCTTTATGATACAAATAGTATCTTAATTGAATCCATTCAATTAAGAATGTTTGCGATCGAAAAATTTCTTCGACTGCTTCAAACATTCAAAAACCCAGTTTTAGTCGAACTTAATTCTAACTCTGAAAACGCAGAATATCGAAAATTTATACTCTCAAACTCATCGAAAACACATAAAGTATGATAAAACACTGAAATCGAACAGATAAAACACATCTAAAGGTCTTAGATTTCTGAAAATAGCATACATGTTTTCAAACAGTTGACAGACGAGAAATTTAGCATCAAATCAAGAGAAAAATCACAAAAGGCAGATGCAAACGGAGTTTAAAAACACGCAATTAGTAAACAAGTATCTATTCTACCTCAAAAAGACAGTATCATGTTGAGAATCGAAGGATTCTTGTGAGAATGTGTTAGGATATTTAGTAATTGTGTCAATAGTTTAAGTCTTGGGACTTTCATTGTAATTCTTCTCTTAACTTGGGCTTTGGACTAGAATGTTATTATTTAATTTTTGGTGTTTGGGCCTTAATATACCTAGGGTTAATGTGGTATATAAGGTGTTACCAACACCATTTGAAAGTTAATCAAAGATCAAAGGCTAACCCTTGTTTTCACACACTACACATACTACAAGGTGAGAAATCTCCCTTTTCATCCCATCTAAGCCTCTTTGATTCCTTGTTTGGTGCATTGGGGACCAACAAGTGGTATCAGAGCAAACGTGGATCGATCAGCACTGATTTGAATCCAGTTTCGTTCGATTCCAAGAAAGATCAAAGGTGTTTTGGATAAAAAATCACTTTCGGGCATTTTGAGCTCGTTTTGGGGTGTTTATGCTTTGTTTTTGTGTTTAAAACCTTCCCCCAGATCGATTCTATGTCTAAGATGTTTTTAAAACACTTTTGGATCAGTTTTAACGAGTTTTGAGCAAGATTGAAGCAAAACTTTTCAGAAAAAGGACATCTCGGCCATTCTCTGTTTTCGGTCGATTTGACCTATTTCTTGTTGTTTCTAGCTCACAAATCGGTCGATTATGTGTTTAGGGAAGAATTTCTGAAGTTTAGGATCAAGTTTGAGCGATTTTGGTTGAGATTTGAGCGAGAACGGGACGATTTTCTGGGAAATCGCGAGAAAGCAATGGAACAGTACTAACATGTTCTTGACCGCGAAACTTTGAGCTTGATCGTTCAAATCCGTGAATTTTTCCACGTCCGCGAAAGTCGATCCCGAGAATTTACAATCCGCGAAACTTGCCTTTATACTACATTTTTCGCAACTATCTACTTTCAAAATCAGAGAATTTACAATCCGCGAAACTTTCACTTTTACTACATTTTTTCGCAACTACCCACATTCAAATCCGAGAATCTTCAAAACCGCGAAACTTTCACTTCTACTACACTTTTCTTTCGCAACTGCCTACATTCAAGATCCGAGAATTTTAAGACGCGAAACTTTCACTTAAACAGCATTTTTTCGCAACTGTTTACTTTCAAAATCCGAGAATTGGATTACTCTTCATAATCCGAGAAATTCATATCCAAGAAAACTTATTCCAAGATTTTTGGGGCCGCGAAAATTCTCAATGTGCGAAAAAATCCTTTTTCTTGTGAAATTTTCTTGCAAAGCTTTAAATTCTCAACGTGCGAAATCTTTTTTTACTTGCGAAATTTCCTTGCGAAAGTTTAGAATTCTCAACTTGCGAAAGTCTTATAACTTGCGAAAATTCTCTTGCGAAGCTTTAATTCCTCAACTTGCGAAAGCTTTATAACTTGCGAAAAATCTCATGCGAAACTTTAAAATTCTCCACTAGCGAAATATTTACAAGTTACGAAGTTTTCTAGCGAAGCTCAAAAATTCTCGTCTTGCTAAACCTCTTTTAACGTGCGAAATTCTTCAACTTGCGAATTTCTCTAACGTATTAATTTCTTCTAGGGTTAAAATTTTCTCGGGTTAAATTTTCCTAAACCTATTTAAGATTTGATCAGTACACTTCGATTTTTTTAAATTTCTAGAACTTCTCCTTATTTCTAGATACATTTCCGTTCATACATTATCGACCGTCACACACGATCACTTAGCTCTAAGAAATTCTTTAAACGATTTTCTTCTCAAAAACCTCTACATATTAAACTCGTATTTATCATCTCGTTCGTTACTAACTTTCTTATCTACTACAGATCAAAACCACGGACGATTCGACTGCACCAATCATGTCTACCACGAATGACATCTCAACAGTGGGCTCCGACACTAGGCCTCCGATGCTGCGACAAGGCGACTACAGCATATGGACAAACCGTTTCCTCACGTTCATCAGGAACAAAGGCGCACCACTCTCTCAATACCTTCTGGACTCCATCTTCAATGGCCCAGCACAGTTCTGGACAATCGTCCCTGCACAGCCAAACGCAAATCCTCCCATGGATGAACGCCGCACTCCTAGAGGTCCCATCAATGAGGATGAAGAGGCTCGCGTACAGGCCGATGAGACTGCCAAAGGATATCTCTTCCAGGCTATGGGAAATGAGGTCTATGCTCACATTGAGTGCTGCACAACTGCTAAGGAAATATGGGATGAGCTCGTGGCAATCATGGCAGGCACAATTGAGAGTGCTCAAGGAAGGAAATCAGCATGTCTCTCGCAGTATGAACACTTCCAGGCCTATGAAGGAGAGGAACTGCGTGACACATACCTCCGATACTTGAAGGTCATCAATGAACTCAAGAAAGCCAGGATCTCAAGGGACAAATTCGATATCAACAATCGTTTCCTTGGTAGCCTCAAACCACATTGGGGCAATGCAATTGTAATGATGATTCAGAGTAAGGACCTCTCCAACACTTCCATCCATGCTCTTTATGACAGTCTATCAGCCTATCCTCCTTACGTGCAAAATTCCGGCAACACTCGAGTCGACCCACTGGCCCTCCTCTCGAACAAAACCAATGAACGATCTTCCACCACTAAGACCAAACTGAGCAAAGGGAAGCTACCAGCTGCTGCATCGGCACTTCCTCAGGATCCGAAGCAGACACAGAATCTGATGAAGATGTTCGTGATTTACGCAAACAACTGGCAATGCTCACTAAGATGGTCTCAAAGAAGCTCGGGAAAAAATCCTCATCCTCCTCCAATCGCCAAAGAACCTTTAGCGGCACCAAAAGACCACTCCCACGGAGGAAGCTAAGCCGACAAAGAAAGAAGAGGAATCAGCACCTCAAAAGTCTGTGAAGTGCTTTCGGTGTGGAAAGTCAGGCCACTTTGCCAAAGAATGCCATGCTCCACGCGTGAAGGATTCCGGCTACTATGACCGTAAGGCCAGAATGACCCGCAAAGTGGAAAGTGGGAAAGCTTTACTCACCGAAGAAGCTGAATGGGTGAACGACACTTCCGAGGACGAGGAGACTAAGGATGAAGATTGCTGCATGGCTAGGCTGGTCGAACATGACGAGGACGAAGAGATGGTTGCCATCGGTGAGAACACAGCTAAGACTCCCACCAACGACGAGTCTGAGGTACGAATCTCCCAACTCGATGATGTGTTTAATCACCGACACCCCATTAAGAAACCCACTGTAGACGCTAGGGATTATGATGAACTTAAGCTAAAATTTGAAAACAACTATGCCTTACTTAGTCTAAAAGTAGAAGAGCTCGCTTGTACAAACGAACGTTTAATGGCCTCTGAGGCGTTAGTCAAACGTCTGCAAAGCAAGAACACATAAAGTGAGGCTAAGGTTAAGGAAACTACACTAGCCATAAGTTCATGTGAAACCTCTCGCCTCCTAACAGCCTCCCAATATGAACTGCTTACGAAGGAAAGAGTTAGGCTATACCGCAAGGTAAAAGAACTTGAAGAGCAACTGCACCTTAGGAAAAAAGCCGCAAACATCTTATGCCTATTGAACCAACCAGTTGAAACAGAATTCTACGACGCTCGGATGGGAATCGGCCTGGCCAGCAACTGCGATCCAACGCCGCTAATTGTCAAAAGGTATAACATGTACAGTACATCGTTCCTAAAAACGAGGAAAGGGACTCCCTCACAGCTCATGCCGTTTGTAAGATCCTCCTCCGGTGTTCTTTCGGAAGAAAAGAGGGAACAGAACATTCTCTGGGCAGAAATCGCGTACGACTACACAGAGTTGAATGCTAGTAATAACTCTAAAAGGCCCTCACTCTCTGAAGACATCAAGTCTCAGTTCCCAACCGAAGAACAGGAAATCGCTTTCCGAGAAGCTCTCTCTCGCATCTATGTCCCAGAGAAACTTCTGATCATAGCAGAACTAGAACGAACCATAGATGTAGAGCGGAAAGCCTTTGCAAAAGAGCGAGAAGATCTACTTTACAAAATCTTTACCCTAGAACAATCTCTCAATACGAACAAACCTTCTACGTCGAGTCAAGTACCCGATTCAACATGCAAATGTAAGAGGACGGCGAAGATGACTCCTGAAGCTGACACATATTCTAACACTAACTCGCGTATTCTTATGGATACAGGGAATGTGAGTTCGACATCTCTGGATGGGAGTTCGTATCAAATAAAGGAGAATCCGCTCTTCGATGACAAGAAGAAAAGACCATCCTATATTCGTCTTTCCTCTCTATGTACTGAATCCCAATGTCCAAAGGTCGTAGACAATTATGTTGCCAAAACTTATCTTTCTTTTACCAAGCTTATGTCTATGTGCTGCTGCGATGATTTTGTCCTTCCACGCTTTCATGAATATGACACACATGAACATGCAACACTCCGACCACGCAAGCGAACCTCCTCCACGACGTTCATGAAATCTCCCATCTCGCCTAAACCTAAGGTTAAGCGCAAACGTCTCTCGTCGTCAAACGCAAACTCACCGACTACTCGCAGGCCAAAGACAATCAAAACCGAAGCACGAAAACAACAACCACATACCCCATGGCGATACATGTATAAGACACCATACATGCAAGCACAAGTTAGGAAAATATGGGTTAGAAAGACTGTAGCCCCACATCATCAAACAACTGACAAAGGGAAAGCGAAATTAGAATCGACACAATCTGATTTAGAAACCACATTTCCCTTTAAGCGCATGAAAACTATACTTGTATCACAAGATAGCCCCGTCCGAATACGGGGACCCAACGTTTGCTGATAATTGCAGGTCTGTCATGTGTGGTATCTAGACTCAGGTTGCTCCACACACATGACAGGGAACAAGGAGCTGTTGAGCAACTTCTCCGAGCGCTATCTCGGAAGGGTCTCCTTCGGAAACAGTCAAATGGCGCCAATTCGTGGAACTGGTGATCTCGTCCACGATAAACTGACGATTAAAGGCATCTCTTATGTCGAGGGTCTGAGCTACAATCTCTTCAGCATTGGTCGTTTCTGCGACAAAGGATACAACGTTCTCTTCGAATCTGACATCTGCAGCATTTTAGATGCCTCGGGACAACCTCTACTTTCTGAAACACGCACATCTCACCTCTACGTACTCAATCTAACGACCTCTCGACCAATATGCCTTCTCTCTCGAGCCGCTCCCAAGTTGAACGATCTATGGCATCGACGTCTTTCTCATCTCAATTTCAAGGCCATCAACAAACTACGTCAGAATAAACTCGTCAACGGTCTACCCCAACTGACATATCATAAGGAACACCTCTGCTCTGCCTGTGAATTGGGGAAGATGAAGCGATCGTCTCCCACTTCCAAGGAAACACCGTCCTCTAAGCTCATCCTCGAGCTCTTACACATGGATCTATGTGGCCCAATGCCTACGGCCACACTTGGAGGAAGACGGTATATTCTTGTAATTGTCGACGATTTTTCACGCTACACGTGGACGAAACTCATACGTACAAAGGATGAAGTTCCTGATATAATCATCGAGTTTGTTGTTACGTCCCAAACCCTTCATCAACAAAAGGTTCGGATTATCAGAACAGACAACGGAACTGAGTTTAAGAACAAGAAGCTCAGTGAATTCTACGCCACTCAGGGCATCACCCAACAGTTCTCAGCTGTGAAGACACCAGAACAGAATGGTGTCGTTGAGCGTAAGAATAGAACACTAGTTGAAGCAGCTAGGACTCTCCTCATTCAATCCGGACTTCCTCATTCTCTTTGGGGCGAAGCTATTCAAACAGCTTGTTACACACAAAACTGGGCTTCAATCCACAAGAGATTCAACCGCACCCCATACGAGATGCTGAATAACCGACGTATCCCCGATATATCTTATCTGAGGGTCTTCGGTTGCCGATGTTTTGTGGCCAATGATCGCCAACATCTTGGTAAGCTTGATCCAAAAGCAATTGAAGGCATCTTTGTTGGATACTCGCTGAACTCAAAGGCATACAGAGTCTATCTTAGAGAGAAACGATCAGTAATAGAAAGCACAAATGTCACCTTTGACGAAAGCGAAGGCGACCTCATGGCTTCTGCTCATATCAGACCAGAACCAGGTCTTCTACAGTCGTTGACAAAAAGTCAACCTTCAACAGCGGGAACTTCCTCATCTGAGGGCAACTCTGGTGAACTGGATCTCGACCTGCTCTTCGAATACTTCTATCCAGTCCCCAAGTCTCCCGTCGCCACCACTCAAACTACCGCTGCACACACTCCACCTCCACCACCAGCTATAGGCGACGATCTCGTCTCTCCAAACTTGGATGCGCTCAATCTCAACGAAGACGACATTTTACCCAACCCTGGGAATATTGCTGATCATGATGCTGAACCTTCTCAGTCTACTACAATCGAGATCTCTTCTTCGGACACCGGACCCCAATCCAATGAACCTCCAACCGATTTAAATGTGGCCAGCTCCTCTCAGACGAATGTACCTCTTTGGGCTCGCTCACATCCTACAGATCAGATTATTGGGGATCCCACATCTGGTGTTTCAACCCGTTCGGCTACGATGAATGAAAGTCTGTTTGCCTGCTATCTCAGTCAAGTTGAACCATCACGAGTAGCTGAAGCTCTCACCGATCCTGATTGGCTAATTGCAATGCAGGAAGAAATAAATCAGTTTGAACGTCTACAAGTTTGGGAACTCGTACCACGACCTCACAATAGGTCCATTATCGGCACAAAATGGATCTTCAAGAACAAAAAGGATGAAGATGGTGTTGTTATCCGCAATAAAGCAAGACTTGTGGCTAAGGGATACAACCAACAAGAAGGCATAGACTACGATGAAACCTTTGCCCCAGTTGCCAGGATCGAAGCCATACGAATTTTTCTTGCCTTTGCTGCTCACAAGAACTTTAAAGTCTACCAAATGGACGTGAAGACTGCATTTCTGAATGGGTTTCTCAAGGAAGAAGTGTACGTTGATCAACCTGAAGGGTTCTTGAGCGAAGAATTTCCTCATCACGTATATCGACTCTACAAGGCCCTCTACGGACTAAAGCAGGCTCCCCGAGCTTGGTATGATGTCTTTCAGACTTCCTTGTACAGTCTGGTTTCAAGAAAGGATCTTTAGATACAACTCTCTTCACAAAGCGGAGTGGCCCGGACATCATGATTGTACAGATTTATGTTGATGACATCATTTTTGGATCGACTGAACCGCAACTGTGTGAAGAGTTCGCAGAATTGATGAAAGAAAAATTTGAAATGAGTATGATGGGCGAGCTGAATTTCTTTCTTGGTCTTCAAGTAAAACAACTCCCCGACGGAATCTTCATCAATCAGTCAAAATACATCCATGACATCCTCGAGAAATATGGAATGAAGGATGCTAAGACTGCTGCTACACCTATGTCACCCTCTGGCCGACCCGACGCGGACCCATCTGGCGCTCCCGTTGACCAAACCATCTATCGAGGAATAATAGGCTCTCTCTTGTACCTCACTGCTAGTCGTCCAGATATCGTTCTCTCAACAGGAATCTGCGCTCGTTTTCAGGCAACACCAAAGGAATCCCATCTCACTGCTGTCAAAAGGATTCTCCGCTACCTCAAAGGAACACCCAATCTGGGTTTGTGGTACCCCACTCAATCGGACTTCAAACTGGTTGGATTCTCTGACTCAGATTATGCAGGATGCAAGATGGACCGAAAAAGCACCTCTGGAGCTGCACACTTCTTGGGCGGTAAACTCGTAAGTTGGTCGTCTCGAAAACAAACTGTGTCTCAACTTCGTCGACGGAGGCAGAATATGTCGCCGCCGCCAGTTGCTGTTCACAGCTTTTGTGGCTGAGAACCCAACTACGAGATTTTAATATTCATGTTGATAAAATTCCCATTTATTGTGACTCAAAAAGTGCTATTGCGATGACGAGTAATCCAGTACATCACTCTAGAACAAAACACATAGATATTCGTCACCACTTCATCAAAGAACATGTAGAACAAGGGACAATTGAATTGCACTACGTCACAACCGAAAATCAACTGGCCGACATTTTCACAAAACCGTTGGATGTCAAACGATTCCAACACCTAGTGACTATGTTGGTCATGTTGAATATTCAGTTGTGATCAATCGTCTCTACATGAACTTTGATAAAGTGTACATATTTCCTTTCCACTTTACTCCATTATCTATGTGTCTTCTGAATTTTTATATGTCATCTGAATTATGTCCTTTTGAGGGGGAGTTTTCGATTAAGGGGGAGCGTCTGATTTTTCTATTTTTTTTAAAAGGAAAGTTTTCGATTAAGGGGGAGCCTCTAATTTTTCCATTACTTAAAAAGGGGAGCTTTAAATTAAGGGGGAGTCTCTGATTATGCCTTTATAAAAATAATAAATTTTTTGGGGTTGAAATTTTAAAGTTTGGTCAAAATGAGTCAAAATTGGACTGATTAAAATATTTTGGGTTGAATTTTAAAATTTCTGGTCAAAAAGGGTCAAAATTGGACCAATTGAGCTTCAATTGGACCCAATTTTGACCAAGCCCGCGAAAGTCATATCTGGACCCAGCTTTGACCAAGCCCATGAATTTAGGCCCATTTACACTAATTTCGCATGAA
Organism: Craterostigma plantagineum; assembly: GCA_027422505.1. Taxonomy (NCBI): domain Eukaryota; kingdom Viridiplantae; phylum Streptophyta; class Magnoliopsida; order Lamiales; family Linderniaceae; genus Craterostigma; species Craterostigma plantagineum. Next base: position 18,282 of record JAPQWV010003569.1, read on the forward strand.
CAGTAACCATGACCCCTAAAACCCCAAAACCCTAACGTTTTTCACTATCCTAAAATCCCCGAAAAAAATTCAAAACTTTCGCAACCCTCTCTCAAAATTTCGCAACTCCCCGCGTCGCGTCGTCGTCAAAATCTGCCTTCAAAATCCGTTTCTTGCTACCTCCATTGTCGCAAATCAGCTTCTCGCTATGAATACACCTTAGATAAATCAATTTCCAGTCAGTTTAAGCTGTTTTGCCCCATTTCGATTAAATCTGTTAGGTTAGAATCAGTTTTTTCGCGACCCTTGAATCGAACTCATGATATGTTATTCATGTTTAATATTCCCAAATCTGCGTTACCCATTCAATTACGAGTCGATTAAGCCCAGATTATAGCTTTTTGGTTGAGATTTGAGTAGGTCTAAGGCTAAAATTATTTCGTCGTTTCGCATGCTTTCGCAATGTGTTCTTCACCGCGAAAAATTCTCAGAAGATTGCTTTAAAAATGTTAATTTTCGCTGCTACAGTGAGAACAATTCCGCGAAAATCTTTCCGAGAAATTTCTTACGATTGAAAGTTTCGCTACTACAGTGAGTGATATTCCGCGAAATTTTTATCCGAGAAATTTCCAAGCGCTAAATTTCGCTGCTACAGTGACTAAAGAGATGAGAAACTTTCATTCGAGAATTTACATAAGTTAAAATGTTTTTTTCGCTGCTACAGTATGTGAAGTCCCGCGAAAATTTATCTGAGAAATTTTCTTTTATTCACGTCAAAACTTCTCTGCTACAGTGAGTGTCACCCCGCGAAAATCTCATAACACATCTCTTCATCTGCACACTTTCGCATCTTCACTCTTTCGCTACCACAGAGACACACGAAAATTTTCTCAATGCATAAAGTTCTTTTTCCCTTCCGCAAAACTTTCATATAACTTGCGAAAATTTAGCTTACTTGCGAAAATTCACTCTGAATGCGAAAACACTTCAACTTGCGAAAATTTTAATTATCTGCGAAAATCCGTGAATAGACTAAGTGCGAAATTTCCTTGATATATGCGAATATTAACTCTGACTGAAAATTGCTTTAACGGCGAAAATCTCCTTATGTGCGAAAATTCATATGCGAAAGCTCTTTCATACATGCGAAATTGCACGATTTCTCGACGTGTCTATGTATAATAACTTGCGAATTTTCTCATCACATGCGAAAATTTAGACAACTTGCACACTAGCGAAATTTTACTCACTGTGCGGAAAATCCTCATGACATGTCCATGTTCACTTGCGAAACTTCCCATGCATGCGAAAATTGTCCTATATATGCGAAAATTGTCCTATATGCGAAATTTACCTCATATGCGAAAATTCTCTCTATTACTTAGCGAATTTTCGTTACATGCGAATCTTTACGCAATATGCGAAAATCTTCCACTACTTGCAAAATGCGAAATTCTACACTGAATGCGAAACTTTCTTTACTTATGACAATTCTACCTAGATACGAAAGTTTGACCACATGCGAAAATTGTCTTCAATTTTAAATTTTTTAAGTCCCAAGAAATTTCTCAATGCATGCGAAAATTTTGATTTCTTGCGAAAATTTTCCATGCCCATGAAACTTTATATACGAAAAAACTTTCTCGACATGCTTATATGATATAAGTTACGAAAATTTCTCTTTACATGCGAAATTTTATACAAAAATGCGAAAGTTTTCTTGACATATCTACGTTTTTATACTTCGCGAATTCGACACTTAGTCCGCTCTAATCGTATAACAATTACTGTCGAGTACAGATATGACTAACAAAGATCAAGCCACGCTTGAAGCACTTGAGCAGGCTGCAATCCAAAGGGACGTCGCTCGCATCGAAGTCCACACACGCACCTATGTACCACCACCTGACCAGATATTCCCCCTAAGTCAATGGGCGGCTCTGATTCCCAACAACTACATGGTGGATCTGGAGAGCTTTCGGTGCGATGCCCCCGTCATCGTAGAAATCCTCAAAGGGCACCCACTTCACCATGCCCTCACACATGGCGAGCCTGAAGCACAAGTCTATCTTCAACAATTCTGGCATACACTCCAGATAGCTGGACCACTCCGCCTTGCTGAAACCTTGTCAGCCAGAATTGATCAAGACACGGTGGTGCTCACCCGCAAGATACTACAAGAAGTACTTCAACTCCCCGTCTACTCACCCTACGACCCACTACCAACACACGAGCAACTAGTTGACGACATTGACAGACTGGGCTACCAATCAGATAATAAGAAAAAGAAGGGCCCACTTGTCCTCAGTGAAGTCACCACCCGCAATCTACCTCAACCATGGCGAACGCTGTACCTGCTCGTCAACAAGTGCATGTCAGGAAAGCATGCTGGTCAGGACCGCGGCAATTTTCAAATTCTCACCATCCCACAACCGAAAGTACAACTACGCCGATATAATTTGGATGGATCTCATCTCCATGATCCAACGTCGCGACCGGGAAGTCGCCAAGGGAGTCACAAACCGATTTGTACCCTACATGCGGTGGCTCCCTGCTCTCATCAATCACTTCCGCCTGCACTCAACCGACATTCGAATCCGGCCGTAGCGGAACACTTCATCATCCCAACTGTCGAGAAGTTCGCCAAGAAAAACACTCCGGCGAAGGATCGACACGCCATGATCATTCCGGACGAAGTGCTCGCCTACGCAGATCAGACAAATCCACACGTCCGCGAATATCGAGCCACAACCGCTGCGTTCCGCGAGAGCCCCCGACCTTTCACCACTGTCCCTATGGCGCAGATCAACCCCACTGCTCCTATCCCCGGGACTAGCCACACCCCCCCACCACCTCCAAAAAGTCTTCAGGTCGCGCCGCATCCTCCTCCACCCGCGTTTCGAAAAAACGGTCGCGTGAGGATGACGTAAGCCGCCCCACGGAGCGTCGATTTAAACAAAAACACGATCGACCTCCTCCGCCACAAATAAGCCGAGCCGAACCAATAGGTACAGGAGGTGATGTGTTCACCTCCCGAGTAGAAGACGTGGCATCTGGCTCAACCACGCAAACAACCCCACCAATCCACTTATCTTCCTCTCTACAGGAAGGTATTTCATTCCACGAGGAGCCACGTATACCATCGACATCCCACTTGGAGATGATCGATGTTGAAACAAGCAGTCCCTCGCCTCAGACTGCATCCTCTTCATGCACATCGAGTCTAGTGCCCTCACTCCCCATACTTTCACACGTTTCTAGGACACATACACCTTCTACCGCACCACAGAGTCTTCGTGACTCTGTCAGAATGCTCGGTGATGTCTCTGTGACTGAGAGCGGAAGACCTAGCACGGCCAACATCACAACAACCGTGAGCCTAGGCCATCATTCGAGTGAGTCTGTCTCATCGATGATGCCAACGGGCAGTCTGAGTGACCCCGTCTTTTCCAGACCTGTGCAAACGGGCGGCCAATCGGCTTTATTCACTGATTCGGTGTCAGTTGGATTTCTTCGTGATTCCAACTTGTTAGAATTACCCCATTTTGTCACCGAGACCGCGCTAGAGACACGCCTTCAAGAGTTTGCAAAGACTCTTGAGGCGTCGATTCTCGATCAAGTCTACGCGCGTCTCGATGCGTCCACCGCCGACAAAGGCAAAGGTGTGGCCCCGGAGACGCCACCACCCATGCAACACACGGACGCAAATGCTCTTCTCTCCTCCATCTCTGCCAAGGAGCTCTTCTACATCCTCCGAGCCCGATTCGAATCGATGACGGAACTTGACGAGGAAGAACAGGAGATGAAGAGCATCTTGACTCAACCGATGTCCTGCCGTGCTCAAGGCGAATCTAGCAGGACCAGGCGCGACGATCAAGATGATGATCAAGATCGCCGCGAGGGGGAGAATAGGCAGCTGAGCTCACAAGGATTGATGCAATCAACGCCGCCCTCCTCCTCTGGACCTGAAACGATGCCCGCACCAGAAACCTCACAACCCACTAGCCAAAAATCCCACCATGTTCACCCTGAGTCACCAGCCAAATCACCCTCACCACCACCCACTACCGTTTCCGAAACTCTAATCGTCACATCGACGTTAGAGACCACCTCAGCATCGTCTCCACCCACCACCTCAGAACCTCTAGCTGTCACATCGACGTTAGAGGCCACCACCACATCTACACCACCCGTCACCCAAATCATCCTTGCCAAAACCATCACCTCAACCGAACCACCAGAATCTCCACCAATTCCATCCCCACAATCCACTAACTCCTCCGACGCTACAACCCTCGCCACCACACAGCCATACCCCTCTCACCATCGATCCCAACCTGGCTTTCGAGGATGTCTACTGCGCTCAGAACGAGATCGAAGCCTACATCTTCAACGATGAATGGCTATACACGCCCGCCGATGCAGTAGCAGCTAGGAAGTTGGTGGAAAATGCTCGACGTCTGCTCATGGAGGCCTCGCTTACGCTGATCAACACCGCAGACGACGAGAACGGAGAGGAATACGACGCTGAACCGGCCGAGCTCGAAAACATCCTGCAATTCCAAGCGCAGCAAACTGAGGCCCCTGCTGCTCAGACGGATGTACCCACGGTGGATATACCGGAAGCACCGTGGGAAAACAAAAAGATAACCGCGCCGTTTCAAGAAGAGATCAGGAAGAGGATCTGGCGGCGCAAGGAGCAGATCATCACAACCTTCGACGAGTATGAGCTGATGAATATCCAAAATTGGAGCGAGCAAAAGAAGAAGCTCTACCGATGGAGCCTTCTTTGCAACAAGTGCACAAAGAGGACGCTATCCGATGAGGAAAACATCGCTCAAGAAATGAGTTGGGCCCCCATCTGCAGAGTCACTGACCTCCGCCAAGAGTCTAAAGGACCAGTCCACTACCCAGTCTTCACAGTAATGAGGCAGGATGAGAGCTACAGTGAAGTCAGTGAGGCGGACTTCAAGTTTCTACGCCTGGGTGACCTATACAGCATGCTGGAATCCATGAAACAGTTCAGACTCGTCCTCAGAAGCTCTGGACATCTCGTACGTGCTGAACCGGTCACCATGTGATATGTGGCTCTCAAGCGCCACATGCTCCGACAGGTCAGATTCTTCGCCACCCACGATCTGCAGATGGCGGTGGAACACAACCTAAAGAAGGTGAATCTGACTCGCCCATCTTTCAAGAACGCGGATGACTACCGAGAAGGCGATGTGATCGACGGAGATGATCCGGCGGTCGCCTACTCGAACTACAAGGGAAAGATGAGGCTGCTGCGCTGCTCCGAAGTGGCAAAGTTCTCGGATGGGACACTAACCATCATCCAAGACAAACTAATGAAGATATGCCGCATCCTTTCGGAAGAAGATCCTCTCTGCCGATCCAAATTCGCGAAGCTCATTGACGCTATAGCCGATCGAATGGTACTTCGAAGGAACCTCCGCGCCTTCGAATTCAAGCTAGGGCTTCGCGATACGCTCACACGCTAATCCACCATACCAACGCCCAAGATCCAAGACTCCCAACAATTGACACAAAGGGGGAGATTGTTAGGATATTTAGTAATTGTGTCAATAGTTTAAGTCTTGGGACTTTCATTGTAATTCTTCTCTTAACTTGGGCTTTGGACTAGAATGTTCTTATTAATTTTTGGTGTTTGGGCCTTAATATACCTAGGGTTAATGTGGTATATAAGGTGTTACCAACACCATTTGAAAGTTAATCAAACATCAAAAGGCTAACCCTTGTTTTCACACACTACACATACTACAAGGTGAGAAATCTCCCTTTTCATCCCATCTAAGCCTCTTTGATTCCTTGTTTGGTGCATTCGGGACCAACAGAATGGAATCATCTTTTAAGTTTTCGAGAGAGGAACTGTGATGACACTGTAGAATTTTTCGATTAGGTATTGCGTGAGAGATACGTTTTCGACTGCAAAAGTGAACTTTTATTAATGGGTTGACATGACATATTGGGTTTGCGATTGGACCCGTCCATTTCTGTTTACGTTCGGAAACTTGGTATCGAAGATCACTAATTCTATCCAGTTTCTCGAATGTAAGTTTTCCTATGTTTTCAGATTGACCCCTATGTCAAATAAAAACCACACATTTTCTTCTCCTATGAATTAAAATAAATCAATTAACTCCCTGTAACTCCAAACAGTGACATCTGACTCCTTAGTCGATTTTGAAAATCTGCATTACTAAGAGCAAAAATGCGAGGATGTTAGAGTTAACTAGGATGCAATTGTTCTAATCAGGCTACCCCCTGGATATTTATACCAACGTTAGCTCCAAATCGTGAAAAATCATGAAGTCCTCCTCATTATAACGCTTTGTATGGTTTCGAGATAAAACAATTCTGCAAACATAAAAATAATTGGAGCTCATGGCATAAAATTTAATGAATGCTCCCCCTCAAATAATACACCTAAATTGATTTATCAAACAAACACATAAACCAGTCCAAGCAACAATTATTAAACCATGCATTAATCAATTTAGCCTAAATACATGGTCCGCTAAACATATATTCAAAAATTCGCGCGAGGGTGCGAGCATGAACAAATATTCGCATTTAATTCTTCAGTACCAATGCAAGCTAAACATGCATTTAGAAAATGCGAATCAGACAAATTATCACATTTTAACAATTCAATCCAAATGCAAAATAAGATTGCATGACATAATGTGCGAATCCATATTAGAAAATTAAAAGAATAAAGTCATATATATATGTATATCTATATACATATTTTTGTATATGTATATATTAATATTATTTATAGTATGGGAGGTCAGATTATTTTGGTTCGATCACTATCACGCCTAAAATTTCACAACACACGTGGAAAGATCAAATGCCGTCTACTCATGTCAACAAACTATAGTCCTAAGTTTGTAGAATGATCCATTTTGACAACTCTCACTGGATTTTTTTTAACTTGGGATTTTAAAATTTATATCACCCAAGTGAACACAAGCAATTTTAAGTCATACCTGTGATCGAGGCGCTTTTAATCATTTCACCGATGCGAAAGACCGTCTTTTGGAATCAAAAGGACTTTTAAGAATTTTAATTTGGCTCTGACTTAGAAGGCAAGGAAAATTTTTGGGATTGTGGACTTAACATTTTCATCTTCCTTTTCCTAGTCACTCTTCTTCGTCTGTCTTTTTTCATCCTTTTTATGATTAGTTCTTCCACACTTGCTCAAGCTGAAGCTCCGCTACTCTACGAGGCTGAGAGATTATCTAAGGCGAAGTTTTTCTTGTTGGTTCTCGGACCGATACCGTGCTCCTCTTCTCTTAATCCTAGAGAGGTTTCAGAAATTATCAATTTGGAGAAGTTCACAGTTGTGGAATTCGTACCCAAGGTCGTGCTCCTCTTTCCGTTTCCCGATATAAGACCGAATTATCGTTGGAGAAGTTCACTTCATGGTGCTCCTCTTTCCAGCCGTTCTGACGAGCCTATGAGATTATCAAGGGAGAAGACATCCATGCCCCCTTCTAATGATTTGGAATTTTGGTAGTCGAGAGACAGGTTTTCTTGGACTATTTTTTGTGCGTTGAGCATTCCTCATGTGCGTTTTCCACCTTCTTTTGTCATCTTTTCTTTTTCGTCTTTTTCTCCCCCTCATTTTCTTGTTTGAATATCCCTCCGAAGATTTAGTCTGTCGGTTGAAGGCTCAAATGGGTGTCAACTGAAGAAAGGTATTCGGAGAAGGCGAGTATGGCCTTGTGAGGAATTTCCTAAGTGCCCTAATCATATTCCCAACGATCTAACGCTAGGCGAGTATGAGGCCAGGAATAACTAGTTAAGGAAAGCAATTGATGTGTGACTCGCTCGAGATAAATCCTTAGAAAGAAAACAAAAGGCTAGAATCCTCACTTATGTAAAGTGGCTTTGTGTCTAGTGGAGCAAACTAATGACCTTTAGATACAAGAATGCGACTTAGACTGACAAAATTAAGCACGCATTTGTGACTTGATCAATGCATCATATGAATATCTTCATCCCCATCATATTATAGGTATATGTATAAATGTTTTGGATTTATTCTTATTAATTATTATTATTAGTATCATATATATTTATATTTTTAGTTTTATTTATTTATTTATTTTAATTTTCACGCAAGGTATATCATATAATTTTAGAAAACACATAGGATAGAGCATATGAAAGTACAGAAAATCAGGTAAAGCACATATCACGGGAGATTCAACATGCCTAATTTTCCGAGAAGGAATTGGAATCGTTTTAATCCAATGCCTTGGTGAAAATGTCTGCTAGTTGATATTCCGTGTTCACAAAGTACATGTCAATCGTGCCTTTCTCTACGTGATCCTTAATGAAATGATATCTAATATCTATGTGTTTTGTGTGTGAGTGGTGGACAGGGTTGCACGTTATAACTATGGCACTTTGACTATCACTATATATGAAAATATTATTTAAATTATACCCATAGCGCAGAGTTGAGTCCTCATCCACAGCATTTGCGAATAGCAACTGGCGGCCACAATGTATTCTGCTTCAGCCGTTGATGTTGAGATGCAATTCTGCTTTTTGGATGACCAGTAGACCAGCTTTTCGCCTTAAAACTGAGCGCCACCGGACGTGCTTTTCCTATCCATTAAGCAACCTACATAACCAGCGTCAGTGTAGTCGATAAGTTTGAAATTCGTACCTCTAGGATACCACAGTCCTAAGGTAGAAGTGACCTTGAGGTAGCGCATGATTCGCTTCACCGTGAGCATGTGGGATTCCTTGGGACCGGGTTGGAAGCGGGCACGGAAGCATGTGGAAAACATGACCTGGCCGGCTTGAGGTGACATAGAGAAGAGACCCGATTATACTGCGATAAAGCATGATGTCGATCGCTTTTTCTGAAGGACCGGTATCCAATTTGTAGCTTGTGGCCATGGGAGTGCTGAGAGGCTAGCTCTGATCTAGATGGAACTTCTTCAGAATGTCCTTATGTATTTCGTCTGGCTTATGAAGATTCCATCTTTGAGCTGTCTGACTTGAAGTCCTAAGAAGAAATGTGTCTCTCATATGGCTCATTTCGAACTTGCTCTTCATTAGATTTCCCGAATCTCTTGCAAAGCCGTGGATTGGTTGATCCGAAAATGATCGTCGACATATACTTGAACAACCATCGAATCTTTGTCTTGCCATATGATGAAGGAGTCATATCGATTGTTCCTCGATAAATTCAGACTTCACGAGGATTTTGCTCAGAACGTCATACCAAGCACGTGGGGCTTGTCTTAGTGCGTAGAGAGCTTTGTCCAATTGATTGACGTGATCAGGATGATCTTGATCAACGAAGCCTTCTGGCTGAGCGACGTAGACTTCTTCTTTTAACACGCCATTGAGAAAGGCAGTTTTTACGTCCATTTGGTAGACTTTGAAGTCCTTGTGAGCTGCGTAAGCCAGAAATAGTCTGATGGCTTCGATCCGAGCAACATGAGCGTATGTCTCGTCATAGTCTATGCCTTCCTGTTGGTTATATCCTTTGGCGACAAGTCGCACTTTGTTCCTGATAACTTATACATCTTCATTTTTCTTGTACTTGAATACCCATTTCGTCCAATTAATGTGTTTCCCATGCGGACGGGGTACTGATGTCCACACTTGAAGATGTTTGAATTGGTTGATTTCGTCTTGCATTGCTATTATCCAATCCGTGTCATTAAGTGTGTCTGCTACCTTGGTTGGCTCGTTTTGACTTAAGAAGCAGCTGAATATCTGCTTTGATTTCTTGTCTGTACTCCACTTGAAGAACCACCAATTATCTGATCAACTGGATGAGCTCGAGTCCTTACGCACATGAAGCAAAGCCGAGCTTGAGTCATCATCCATTTGTGGAGTGAGATCTCCAGTGATCTCAGGCTGTTCGTCTAGTTGACGTAAGTCAATTTCAGCACTTGAGTTGAGCAATTCTAACGATATTTCCTCAACATCCACGTTTGGAGCAGCAGTACTCTGTGGTAATTCAATGTCGGGTGAGGTGGGGACATTTGAACAACTTGGTATATCAGATTCGTCCTGTGGGGGTTCCACCGTAGGTATGGGAATAGGTCGGCCGATATAGATGCCCAAAGAGCGAGTCCAAGTCATCTAGAGCTGATTGTAAAGCTTCTTCTGACGTTGACGGCAGTGTTGTTGCCGTTCTCTATTGGTCTTGTGCCAACACACCAGTGAGCATGGGTTCTGAACTGTCGTATTCAGAAGCCGCTTGGTTAGGCACGGGTCCTGAACTGAGATGTGCAGGGAGCTATCTCGGTCACTTCTTGGAAAGTGACGTGTAGCTATCTCGGTCACTTCTTGAAAGTGACGTTGTAGCTATCCTTAATTGTTCGGTTGGACTTGATGTATACTCAGTACACCTTTGGTGTTGAAGAGAATCCAAGAAAAGTAGCTTCGAACGGTTTAGGGTCGAACTTGGCACGTTTGTCTCTATCGTTCGCCACAAAGCACTTGCACCCGAACACCTTGAAGAAGAAAATATTGGGGTATTCGGTGATTGAGAATCTCGTACGGAGTCTTGTCAAACCGTTTTTGAACCACCGTCCTGTTCTGCTCATATTTACGAAAACAGCTAATTAAATCATAGCACAACTAAAATCGTATTCTACATCCTCTCCCTTTGTGCTTGATTTCTCTTCTGTGCTGTCTGTCCTTGTCGGGCATAATACGATCTGCGCAAGCCCAGTGCATGCTCGAAATTACTGAGTGTGTTCCTCAGCTCCGCTCGCTCCTCGATATCATCAAGCATTTCCATTAGGTGTGGTTGTTCTCTAACGAACCTGTGGATCCTCAACATCGTCTCTCTGTTGATCTCTTCCAACCATTTCTTTATGTTATGCCAGATGACCTTGAGCGTCCCATCACAAAACTTATGTACTTCAGTCTTCAACATCAACCTAGTCTTCTTAGCGATCGGATTGTGGTAGGTGAAGCCTAGGACTGAGCTGATGTGTACGTGATTGTTGGGAAGCCCTTCGATCTCAAGTCCCTTGTTGAGCGGTGCGATCATGTTGACCTTCCTCATGTTGCTCTCCAGAGCCATCTGAAGGTCGTTGATCGACACGTGGTGTATTGTGCAAGTGCGACAAGTAATAAAATAAAACGTATACTAAATTACTATCACCGACGTGCGATAGGCAGTGAACCTATCGTTTGTAGTGCAGTAGAGTGAGTAGACGAGTATCGAACACGAGGAATAAATCAAGTACTAGTAATTACCTATCGACTCGATATTTAGCCTAAATAAAATACGCAGATTTTTGATGACTTAACCTAACACTTACCCCTAAATCGACTAGAAATTCAAAGAGCACGTTAAACTGGTACGAAGCTTTCAGATAATAAAAAGTGCTCGCGATTCGAATCCCGCTAGGTATTATTGGCTAAGATAATGAACTATCGCTCCTACGTGATTCTGACTAGATCGCAGTAATTTTACTGCCCACTCGCGAGTTTGCTGTCGCCCTAAACGCTTGCGTGGATCTAAAATTCATTAATTACTAACGGCGAGGATCGAGTATTTGCTTTCGTCCTATACTCGAATCCTATCTTCTACGAATGGCCTAATCGTTATTTAGCTGTCGCCCTAAACGATTTTCCAAACAATTACTTTAACACATAGACATATTAAAGCAACGAAACAATTTCATAGAACGATAAATAGTCAAAACACATAGTCACGATAATTACAAGTCTTAACTACGAAATATCCTAGCGTTCATCTAATCCCAAACACAAAGGGAATTAGCTACGCATAATAGAAGGAAAAGCAACTAAGGAAATAGAAATTAAGAGAAAAGAACTCATAATCGTTGAAAGCTTGGGTAGATCTTTGTTCTTCGTTCACGTTTGCATAGAACTGCGTCTCTTGCGCTCCGGGCGTGATTCTGCGTTCTTTCGTGCTATTTTTCGTCTCTAGAGGGTTTTGGAATTGTCTCTGGTCGAAGTCCCCTCTTTCTGAGTCGAATTTGGGCTTTTATGAGAAATTTCGCACTGGTCACGGCCTGGGACATGGGCCGTCACGGCCGTGACCATCACCGACTCCACGCGAGAATATCGAAACCATGCATCACGGCCAAGTGCATCGATGGTCACGGCCGTGACCATCATCAGTGGGCTTCTCTGCCATCGGTCACGGGTAAGTGCATGCCCTGTCACGGCCGTGACCAGGGGCAGTGATCAACCATCGCTTTCTGTCGGGCGTCACGGCTTGGAGCACTGGACGTCACGGCCGTGACGCTTGGCAGTGTCTTTATGCTTGCGCTCTGTCACGGGTCACGGTCAGATGCCCTAGGTGTCACGGCCGTGACCTATAGCAGTTTTCGTCCTTTTTGCTCCGTTTTGCTCCGTTTTCGCTCCTTTTCGCCCGAAACTCGTCCTAAGCTCCTTTAATATCAAAATAAGTGTAAATATGTTGAATAAATGCACAAAGTGATTGCTAAAACTATGTTATACCCCGATAAAGTACTACGATAAACGCACTAAAATGCGTTTATCAAACCTCCCCACACTTAAGCATTTGCTTGTCCTCAAGTAAATTAGGAATTAGATAAGGCATAAATCAGGATAACGGCACGATCGTTCGCAATTTATCATCAAAGCTAGAAGGCACGAAAGAATCAAGCAAACAATCATGGACGTTACACTAATGACTTGCACTTGTCGACCTAAACTTCCTTCGCACTGCTAATCGAGACTCATACTCTCGCAAGGATTCGCTCAAGTCGCTCAGTGTATAGGCTAAATTATGGTGAATCACTCAAATTCGTGCGCTAGTCCAACCTCTACCATAGGCTTGCAGGCTAATCGCATATCTACTACTTAAAGTGGCAAGCATAGATCTGAGGGTCTTTTCGGGAGAACATGGATCGAATAGTCATGCAATGGTACGCATATACAATGAGCATGTAATCAAGAAGATTTCAGAGAACATAGCATGATCGAACTGAAAATCACACGTTCCAGCACATGATTCAACATTCTCGCCCCGAAATCCTAGACTTTTCTGCCCGACCCCTGTCAACTCAGTTCCCTTTCATTTTCTGCCCTTTCCCTTTAATTACGCTCTAGTGCACTACCCTTATTCCCTCAAAACATCAAGGTTCGGCTTTTGTCGCAAAGAATACATCGTCACAGCGAATGCCGTGTACCTAGGGATACTTATTACCGAAACCTATATCTTGCCAAAAGGTTTATGGGCATGCTTATGAAAAAGGGATCAGGTCATTTCAAAAAACGGTCAAATCAGGGGCGAGTCATTTCACAAATAACAGAGAAGAAAATCGAACCATGCACTGAAACAGTAACTCTCAAGTCCGACTTCTGCTCTATTCTAACGAATTCGAGTTCATCTAATTTCTGGAGGCTTATATAAGTCGGGGGTATTTCATATCATATGAGGTACGCAACGAATAGTCTTAGGCTCAAGGGGCTAACTATTGGGCTAGTCATGGTGGGAAGTTTTTGGCTCTGGACTTAATTCCTAATGCCCTCATCATTTCTATACTAGCACACCGAAAATAGTTTCAACACGCATTAAACAGGCAAGTTCTAGAGAGATATAGACTAGGCACGTCACACAGAAAAAAATATGAGCATAAGCTCGTCAGGCTCAACTCTCACAATGAATGAGGATGTGTGTACGAAACTCTCAAACAGTGCTATATCTATTCAGGCAAACATGATTCAGTCAGTCATGCATATCCTAATTGCTCACAAAGATTCATAATAATGCGGACTAACTCGAGATAAACGCAAAAAAATCGTGCCTGAATTCAGTAATTCATGCCTTTCTAACGAAGATTATAGTTCATAGATACGTCATAAAAAAAAAAATTTCACGTAATAGACACGTCAATTTTCACGTAATAGACACGTCATAAAAATTTAAGCTCATAGACACGTCATAAAAATTTAAAAGTTTTCACGTAAGTTCTCAAACTAGATTCCCCTCCCCACACTTAAACCTGACGTTGTCCTCAATGTTAAAAAATAAAAGGAGGAGAAAAAGAGTTTAAAGAGCGTGACTCCCCTGACGAATAAAGGACGTGCTCGTGAGGTACTCGTTTTCGTGCGTGACGGTCGTGTTGTTATCCGTTAGGCGTTTGTAGGCCGTTATGCGTTTCCATGCGCTGGCTAGAGAGATCAATACACATAAAATGAGTAGTCATAGATTAACTATAAACATAGTTATAAGCGTTAAGAGGTAGAAATAACGTAAAACACACGCGACTACTCGACCAAATGAAATGTCCAAAGAAGGTTAAAAGAAAAATCCCTAAGGTTCTGATGGTGGTGGCGGCGGCGAGCGTTGCCTCGGGCGAAGGAGATCTATCGATCGCCTGGACAGCTCGACTGCCTGGTCCATGGCTCGTAGACCTCGTTGTAGCGGTCCAGCTCCTCCCTGTACTGGCGGTGGGCTTCCTCGTTCCTTCGCTCGTACTCCTCCTGTCGGCGCCGAGTCTCTTGCACGTCCTGTCGCAGCGCTTCGAGATCCGCTGCCGACGCGTAGGGAGCGACGTCAGATGACTCGCCGTGGTGGTACCCGGAGGAGTAGGAGGGCCCGGTGGCTGTCGTGTCCGTCTCCATTGGGTGAGGGCCCTGGAGGTAGAGCTGGTCGTCGGGGATGGGTACGTGGTCCGTCTGGCCATGGTACATCCCGTGCCAGATGTACACCTTGTTGGTGCGAGTCCAGGTAGGCGCCTTCACCAGCATCTTCATCCTCACTAGCGCCTCCTCGTTCAGTGGGTGACGCCCTCCGACTATCTCCATTTCGGGCGCATTCGCTGGCCAGTAGCGTAAGCCCTTGATCACCTTGGTGATGAGTGGGCCGACGGCGATCTTGCCGTGGCGTCGTGCTTCCGCCTGAGCACTGAAAGCGTGGGCCACCGCCATTCCTAAATTTATCCGTTCGCCTCGGTGCAGATGGATCAGGATGTACAGATCGCGGAGGGTGACTGCTCCGTGTGAGTCACCCCTTGGTGTAAGCGAGGTCGTCAGGAGGCGGTGGATATAGCGCAGGCCGGGGCTCTTCAACGCGGATGCCTTCGACGTCTTCGCGCTGTATGCCGGCTCGCCGGGTCGAGCGATTTCCTCCCAGCACCCCCGTTGTCCTTCCGGTGTATCGAAGATGTCGCGAAGGTCTGGTGTGGGGGTTCTGGGACTCCAAGTGCATGGCATAAGTTGTCGGCCCGTACTATGTGCTCTTCGTTGAACGCGCGGAAATGGATTGTGCGGTCGCCGTATTCATCGAATGAGAATGTGGCAAGGAACTCCAGGGTGAGTTCCTTGTATGCCGGTTTGTCGATCGCCAGGAAAGTGTTCCAACCACTGGTCGATAGGTAATGGGCGACCTGCTGATCTATGTGGTGCTTTGCCAGAGTCTCGTGGTCTATTTGGTCCATGGCTATGAACTCCATTGCTTTCAGCTTGTTGTAGCGGGCTATCTGGGCTTCGTCTGTGAACTGACCCATGGCTTCGAGCATAGTCGGCGGGGGCCCGCATCGACTTGAGCGAGAGGACGAGGCCACTGCGGATGCATGCGAGCGTGGGGCACGGCTTTTACCCATAGTACCTGAAAGAAAGATGTGAGTTCAACGAGAGTACCGCAATTAATTCAAAGCAGTTCGACTCGACCAAAATAACGGCGACGTAATAGCTCGCATATGCAAACACATGAAAGGCTCAAATTGGCATTTTATCGAACATGTGGCGTGCAACGGAATATAGGCATAGCAAGTTCAAAATTTTAGCAACCAACGTACCCAGATAGACAAATAAGCATTCCACAGACGTATATTATCATAAAAGAATACCAAAAGCACCAAATTATACCTAAATTCGAAAATCCCCAAATTAGAAATTTAGGGTTCATCGTAAAATCCTCAAATTGAACCACGAAGTCAAGTAATTAAGCATAGCGAAAGCGTTCATAGCATATGCCTAGCGATAAAGGGGCAATAGAAACAACAATTTAGAGCCAATTTCAAAAATCCCCCAATTTCGAAAATTAGGGTTCGTCAACGAATCACGAAATTCGTCTACTCATTAACGTAATCGAGTGATTTTCTAGCATCTGTGGCATATAATGAACGAATAAAAGCACATAGCATCCATGAATTAGCAAACACGGAGCATATTATCGAATTTGAAGTTAATAGGGCGAAAATCATACCTTGTGTGCTTAAGCAAATTAAATGGGCTTGAGGGTTATCTGTGGATGTCGCCGGAGTTGAGAAAGCGGCGGCAGCGTGCGGCGGCGTTGGTGGACGGAGGTGGTGGGTGGTGGGTGATTTTGGTCGATTTTGGTGGTGGGAGAGAAAGGGTCGCGAGATAGAGAGAGGAGAGGAGAGAATAGGAGAAAAAGAAAGAAAAATTTTTTTTATATAGGTGAAACCGCCTAGGTCACGGCCGTGACCTATATAGGTCTAAGCCGTGACCTTAGGCAGCGGCCTCTACTGCCGCTAGTCACGGCCGTGACATTAATGTCACGAGCCGTGACATAATCGGGCTTCCGTTTTTTTTTTTTTTTTTTTTTTTAATATAGGCGTCACGGCCGTGACGGCTTAAGCCGTTGGCCATGACTAAAGGCAGTGCTAGCGACTGGGGCTCGTCACGGCCGTGACAGCTGAAGCGCCAGGCCGTGACACAAGGCAGTAAGCGCCTCTGGTCCCTGTCACGGCCGTGACTTCCTAAGCAGTTGGCCGTGACACTCCTTTTTTCAATTTTTTTTTTAAGCTATACTTAAGACATAAATGAAAATACCTGGGTTGCCTCCCAAGAGCGCTTACTTTACCGTCTTTAGCCGACGCGTTTTGTTCGCTTACGTTTGGAAGTCCAAGTACAGTACTTCCCTCTCGGTAGCGTCTTCCTCGCCTGCGAGATAATGCTTCAACCTATGCCGTTCACCTTAAAAGTACCCTGCTCCATACCTTAAATCTCAACAGTACCATAAGGGAAACACGCGGTAACAGTGAACGGTCCTGACCAGCGTGATCTAAGCTTGCCAGGAAAAGCCTAAGTCGGAGTTAAAAAGAAGAACTTGGTCCCCTTCCTAAACTCTCGCCTTTGCCTAATTTTTCTTATCGTGATAGGCCTTAGAACGTTCCTTGTACATGCGAGCGTTATCGTAGGCCGATAAACGCCACTCGTCTAACTCGTTGATTTGGAGTTGCCCGCTTTCCGCCGGTGTTCCCCAAATCGAGATCTAAGGACTTGATGGCCCAATATGCCTTATGCTCTATTTCTACGGGAAGATGGCATGCTTTTCCATAAACTAATCTATATGGTGTAGTGCCTATAGGAGTCTTATATGCAGTCCTATATGCCCAGAGTGCATCATTTAACTTATTTGCCCACTCCCTACGGTTTCCCTCTATAGTTTTCTCTAGAATGCGTTTCAACTCGCGATTCACTACCTCGACTTGACCACTAGCTTGGGATGGTACGGGGTGGATAGGCTATGCTTAACACCGTAACGTTCTAACGTGCGTGCAAACTGGGTGTTACAAAAGTGAGTGCCTCTATCACTAATGATGCATCTAGGTGCCCCAAAACGTGAAACAATGCTCGCAAAAATCTAACGACTACCCTAGCATCATTCGTGGTAAGGCTTGCGCCTCGGCCCACTTAGAAACATAATCGACCGCAACTAGGATGTATTTATTATTGTATGAGCTAGGAAATGGACCCATGAAATCATACCCCATACATCGAAATTTCGCAAACTAAATGAAGTTCTGGGGCATTTCGTCGCGTTTAGAAATGTTACCTGCGCGCTGACACTGATCACAAGTGTCAACGTACCTTTGCGCGTCCTTGAAGATCGTGGGCCAGTAGAATCCGCTCTCCAACACCTTCTGAGCGGTACGATTTGCTGCATAATGCCCTCCGGTCGGTCCATTGTGGCAATGTCTAAGGATCTGCGTCGATTCCGGGGCAGCCACGCATCGCCGTATTACCTGGTCTGCACATCGCCTGAAAAGATACGGGTCTTCCCAAAGTAGTACCTCAAATCAGAAAAGAATTTCTTCTTTTACTGACTCGTGTATTCCTTTGGTAGGACCCTCGCAACAAGGTAGCTAGCGTAATCTCTGCAAACCAAGGGGTGTCGTCACTTACTACGTGTATCGCGTAGAGGTGCTCGTCTGGGAACCGATCGTGTATCGCCCTCTCGTTCTTATTGTATATTTCGGACTCCTCTAGTCGGGAAAGGTGATCTGCCGCTAGGTTCTCCGCACCCTTCTTGTCGCGGATCTCTATATCGAACTCTTGCAGTAGCAGGATCCACCGAATTAGTCTTGGCTTGGCGTCGGGTTTTGCTAACAGTACTTGAGAGTAGAGTGGTCAGTAAAAACAATAACTTTAGACAGGTTAAATATGACCTGAACTTGTCGAAAGCAAACACGACGGCCAACAGCTCCTTCTCGGTGGTCGTGTAATTGGCCTGAGCTGCGTCTAACGTCTTACTCGCGTAATAGATTCGCCTGAAGTGGTTGTCCTTACGCTGCCCTAGCACGGCCCCAACTGCATAGTCACTAGCATCGCACATTAGTTCAAAGGGCAGCCCCCAGTCGGGGGCTACCATAATAGGTGCTGTGATAAGTTTTCTCCTTAAGTAGATTGAAGCATGTAGGCATTCGTCATTAAATCAAATGGGGCATCTTTCTCTAACAACCTAGACATAGGCGTGCGATTTTAGAAAAGTCTTTGATAAATCTACGATAAAATCCGCATGTCCTAGAAAACTTCTAATTGACTTCACGTTCGAGGGGACAGGCAATTTTTCTATCGTCTCTAACTTAGCTCGGTCCACTTCGATCCTTTAGAAGAAATCTTATGACCGAGAACTATACCCTCTCGAACCATGAAATGGCACTTTTCCCAATTAAGTGCCAAATTCGTTTCCTCGCATCGTGCGAGCACGAGCTTCAGATTCGATAAACATGCATCAAACGAGGAACCGAAAACAGAGAAATCTCCATAAATACCTCCATTACCTCACCTACCAATTCGTCGAATATGGCCATCATGCATCGCTGGAAGGTGGCTGGGGCATTGCATAATCCGAATGGCATCCTTCGGTACGCGAACGTTCCGAACGGGCACGTAACGTCATCTTCTCCTGGTCCTCGGGTGCTATAGGAATCTGTAGATAACCTGACAAACCATCAAGGAAACAATAGAATGAGTGACCGGCTAATTTTTCTAACATCTGATCAATAAAAGGAAGGGGAAAGTGATCTTTTCCCTCGTTGCATCATTCACATCCTGTAGTCAATACAGACACGCCATCCAGTCACCGTCCTTGTCGGAATCAGCTCGTTCTTGTCGTTGGTGACGACCGTCATGCCTCCTTCTTTGGGACTACTTGGACGGGCTGACCCATGCGCTGTCTGAGATGGGATAGATCATCCCCGCGTCTAGCAGCTTGATTACCGCCTTCTTTGACACGTCCTTCATGTTGGGATTGAGGCGCCTTTGACGTTGAGCGACCGGCTTGAAGTCATCCTCCATGAGGATCTTGTGTGTGCAGTAGCTGGGATTGATACCCCTTATGTCGATATCTTCCACGCCAGGGCCTTCTTGTGCGTCTTCAACACTCTAAAAGCTGACCCTTCTGCCCATCATCGAGGCTTGAGGAGATTATGACCGGCAGTCCTCCATTGTTGCTCAGAAACGCGTATTCGAGGTGGTCGGGCAAGCGGCTTCAGTTCCAGACTGGTGGCTCCTCAACCGAACTCTTTTCCTTGTCCGCTTCGCTGCTCTCGTCGATGGCTATGATAGGCTCGTCGACCTCCTCCCCACACTCATCGATCGCCATAAGTGTGTGCATGTTGTGATCACCGACCTGTGACAGACCTTGCACGGAAAAGAGGAAATCGTGCTCAAATACGTCTAAGAAATAAATTTTATCGTCCTGCTCGCTACTCTTTTTCATTGAGTCGGCCATATCAAAGGTACCTTTTCCCCATCTACCGTCAAGGTTAACGTCCCATTTCCTAACGTCTATCATGGTTTCCCCCGTGGCTAAGAAAGTCTACCTAATATTAAGGGGACATTTTCATCTTCTTCCATATCTAAGATAACGAAATCTGCGGGGATCACGACTTATCGACCTTAACTAGGACATCCTCGATAACACCTCGAGGGTACTTTAACGATCTATCAGCTAGTTGCAGGCTCATCCTAGTGGGTCGCGGTTCACCTAGACCTAGACGCTTAAACATAGAATACGGCATGGATTAATACTAGCGCCTAAGTCGCTAACGCACGTTCGATTATAAATCTCCTATAAGACAGGGAATAGTAAAACTCCCGGATCCTTTAGCTTCTTAGGAATCTTGCTCTGGAGAATCGCCGAGCACTCCCTCTGCAGGCAGACGGTGGAGACGTGTTCGAGCTTCTTCTGTTCGTCAGCAAGTCCTTCAAGAACTTGGCGAAGCTGGGCATCTGCGTAATAGCTTCAACAAAAGGTAAGTTAATATGCAATTCCTTACACTGCCCATGAATTTACCAAACTGTGCTTCGTTCTTGTCCTTTTTTAGTCGAGCCGGGTACGGCTCTTCGGCTGGTAAGGCTTCACCGTGGTCGCTGGATCTCCGTCACCTTTTCCTTCTCGGGCTCGACTTTCTCCTTCTCAGCTTCGGCCTTCTCGACATTGTCGCCTCCGATTTCCTCCACATCGGGCTCGTCGTGGCTCTCAAGGTTGGCACTCTCGTTTGCCTCTTCTTGGCGGGCACTTCTTGCAATTCCGTCCATTCCTCAATGTCACCGCCTTGCAGTACTCCTTTGGATTGGCTCGGTGTAACTTGGGAGCGATCCCTGAGTGCGCCCCGCCAACTGTTTTGCCATCTGGCCCATCTGTTGCTCCAGCTTTTTGAGCGAGGCGTCCGTGTTCTGAGCACGAAGTCATCGCAAGCAAGTCATTCGCATCCATGTACTCCTCCATCTTCGTCATACGACTTTCGTGGGCTGCAGTGGTGCTACTGAAATTCGTGAGGAGTGTCTTCATCATGTCCTTCATCTCCCTCATGTCGTCGGATCCTCCCGCGGGCGCGTTCTGGTATTGTGGTGGTGCCCGTTCTGGAATCCGGAAGGTCTGGGCTAAAATCCTGGTGGTCCTTGGCTCTGATGTTCTGATTCCCGTACGCCAGGTTGGATGTGCCCGGGGCTGGAAACTTCGCTGGCCACCTTGATAAATGCCATGTAATCTCAACATACTCATGCGGCTGGCCAAGCTGGCATTCTGAGGTCTCGTGGGCTGCCCCGCAAATTCCGCACCAGGGCACATAAGGGGTGTGCTGTGTCGGTGTGGTTAGTGGCCACGGCGTTCACGGGCTGAGTCTGCCCGGACTTGGGAAGCAATGCACCAATCATTGTCTGCAACTGAGAGTTCTCGAGGAGAGTTGTTGCTGGAGCGCCTCAATCTTAGCGTTAGTGGCCGTCTCCTCGCTCACTCCAAATACGCCTGTCGTCTTCATCCTGGTATTTCCCCTCATGAAACTGTTCCTCGAATAGTCCTCTATTAAATTCCATGCATCGGTGGCATTAAGTTTCACGAGTCCTCCTCCTGCGGCTCCGTCTAACATATGAACAGTCTGATCGTTGAGCCCCTCATGGAATCGGTTGATCTGGGCTGCCTTCGACATCCCGTGCTGCGGGCACCTTTC
>JAPQWV010003570.1:0-39960 GCA_027422505.1 Craterostigma plantagineum
TGGCTATAAGTGCGCATCTGCGCGGCCACTCCTGGGCAGCCTACGTCTGGGCTATCAGTGCGCATCTGCGCGGCCACGTCTGGGCCATTAATGGAATCAAGGTAGTCCTATAGACAAGACTCATATTCTCTCAGTTTCGGGAAAGGAACCAACGAGACACAAGTTTCCGGAAAAAATTTCATTCAACGGATGGTGCCTCGTTAAAACCTTTCCAAGTAAAACCCCCTTGGGATAAAACCTTGGCGAAGGAAAAAGAGTACACCTCCCTGTTTGATTTATATACAACCTTCACTCCCTCACTAAGCATAGTACTTTCAAGTTTCGACGTTCCAGGGACGAGGTACTCCACACCCATCTTCATCCTCCAACTTGTATGCGCCAGCTCCCAAAACGCGGGCCAGTTTGTAAGGACCCTCCCACGTCGAGTCTATCTTCCTCAGTGGTTTGAGTACATCTGCTCTTCTCAAGACCAGGTCTCCCACTTGGAATTGTCGAGGCCTTACCTTTCGATCGTAAGTCGCTTTTACTCGACTCTTGTATCTTTCCATTCTTATCAAGGCCAACTCCCTGAATTCCCCTATCAGGTCCAGATCTTCGCTAGAGAATCTGCTCGACTGTTCTCCTCTCGGGGAATTTATCGTATCTCAAAACTGTCGAAGAGGCTTTCAGTTTCCCCACTCGTTCAGTATACTTCACCATCTTCTCATTCTTAGCCTCGTAGTTTCCTTGGACTTGCTGAGCTACCAACTGGGAGTCCGAGTATATAACCACCCCTTAGTTCCTAGGCTGTTAAAGATCTCCATCCCTTTCACCAGGGCCTCGTACTCAGCCTCGTTATTAGACGCTGGAGTCGAATGTCACAGCGAACTGTAGTTCGTCCCCTTTTGGCGTAATGATGAGGACTCCTGCCCTGGCTCCGGTTGCTGTGGATGAGCCATCGACATAAGCTTTCCAAGTTGGTGACACCTCTCCTCGGATAGATTCTAACATGAAATCGGACAAGGCCTGCCCTTAATGGCAGGCCGCCTTTCGAACTCAACGTCGTACTCGCCCAACTCAACTGCCCACTTGACCATCCTTCCAGAAAGGTCTGGCCTACTCAAAGTCTGCTTCAAAAGTAAATTGGTGCGTACCCGTACTTTGTGAGATAAGAAGTAGGGGCGCAACCTCCGAACCGACACCATCACTACTAAGGCTGCCTTCTCGATTTCGGAGTACCTGCTTTCGGCCCCCTGCATTGTCTTACTCACGAAGTATACCGGCTTCTGGGTGTCACCTTCCTCTTTCGGGAGAACCGAACTAAAGGCATGCTCCCCTGTAGAAAAATACAAGATTAGCTCATCACCAGGTAGGGGCTTGGTTAATAACGGCATATTATGTAGGTAATTTCTTAGCCCTTCGAATGCCAACTGGCATTCTTCTGTCCACTCAAATCGACATCCTTTCCAAAGTATTCCGAAGAAGGGTAGGCTTCTATCCGCAGACTTGGCGATGAATCTGCTAAGTGACGCCAACCTGCCCGTCAAGCGTTGAACCTCCTTGATGCTCCGGGGCGGCTGCATTTCTAGTATGGCCTTCACTTTGTTGGGGTTTACCTCGATCCCCCTCTTCGTCACCATATAACCCAAGAATTTCCCTGATTGCACCCTAAAAGGTGCACTTCGCAGGGTTCAGTTTCATACCACATGTCCGGATGGTCTGGAAGGCTTCTTCTAGGTCAACAACGTGATCCTTAGCCCAAGTCGATTTGACCAGCATGTCATCCACGTACACCTCCATATTACGCCCAGCAGCTGGCTCTTAAACACGGTATCTACCATCCGTTGATAGGTAGCTCCTGCATTCTTGAGTCCGAAAGGCATCCGGACGTAACCATATGTGCCACCCGTCGTAACGAAACAAACTTTATCCACATCCCCCGGGTTCAGCTTGATCTGATGATATCCTTGATAAGTGTCCATCATACTCAACATCTCACACCTAGATGTGGAGTCCACCAACTGATCTATCCTTGGTAAAGGATAGTGGTCCTTAGGACAAACTTTGTTGAGATCTCGGAAGTCCACGCACATTCTCCAGGAATCGTTTCCTTTTTTACCATAACAACATTGGCCAACTAGGTGGGAAACTGTACCTCCCTAATATGTCCGACTTTAAACAGCTTCCCCACCTCCGTCTGGATATCCTGATCCCTCTCGGCTCCGAACTGTCGGAGTTTCAGTTTCACAGGGTGGCTACCTGGAATTATGTTCAGGTCGTGCATGGTTATCCTCGGATCTACCCCGGTCATATTTGGGTAAAGTTCCACTGTCATTAGCTCTTCGTCAGGCTGGGGCTGCAGCCTCGTAGGCTCCCCGTCCTCCTCTTCTAGCTTTGTTCGTTTTGCTTGTTTGGCTTCAACTCCGCCTTTTTCCTTTCCTCCCGTCACAACCTTAACCTCATTAGCGTAACAACGGCGAGAGCTAACTTGGTCTCCCGAGACCTCCCCCACCTGGTCACCTACCAGAAATTTGATCTTCAAGTGGTACGTTAAAGGCACTGCCTGAACCCGTTAAGGGCTGGGCGCCACAATATGATATTATATGAAGAAACTGCGTCAACAACCAGGAAGTTAAGCATCCGTACCACGAAGAAACTGCGTCAACAACCAGGAAATTAACCATCCGTACCAACCGTCGGGGATCTTCCCCTAGTCCCACGGGAAGTGTGACTTGGCCTAAGGGCTGTATGCCAGCTCCGCCGTATCCGTATAAGGAGGTGGTCACCGGTTTCAGCTCCGTCCCTAACTTCATTTGCTTGAAACAGTCTAAGAACATGATATCTGCTGAACTACCTCCGTCTATAAACACTCGCGACACGTTATATTCTGCCACATCCGTAGTAATTACGAGAGCATCGTTGTGGGGCCGCACGACGTCGCCCTCATCCTGCGCTCCGAACTGTATGCTCCATGTGGTCTCCATCTGACCTACTAGGCTGCCTTCTGTCAGGGCCTTTCCCTTCTCTCTCATCCGAGCATACGACTTCCGTGCTCTGTGCGAGTCTCCACCATCCGGGCCTCCCACTATGATGAGGATATGAGCTCTTGGCTGGCTGGGCCCCGGCCTATTTGGTTCCAGCGTAGGTTGCTTTCCCTTGTCTTGTAACGGACCTTCCCTCTCCCGGGCTGTGTTGGCGGGATCGGCCCTCGATCTCGATATATAAACTCCTTAAGGTGCACTGCTTTTATCAGCCTTTCTATTTCATTCTTCAGGTGCGTGCAGTTGTCAGTGTGATGCCCATATTCATTATGGTAACGGCAGAAGGGCCCTGACGTAGGCTTTGGGTGTCTTCGAGGACTAGCTCGAGGGTACCGAATGTCTGGATGTCTTGATGCCACAGCCAGGACTTCCTCCAAGCTCGTTCGTAGAGGAGTGTATTTCTGGTACCTAGGAAGGAATCTGTTCGCACCACCTGGTATAGGCCTTCTGATCACTGAGGGGTGAGCAACCCGGACGTTTGCCTTGCTTCGGTTATGGTTCTGTGTTTCTTTTTTAGGTACCGTTCGGGGCGTTCCCTCTCGGATCTTTGCTAGCCGACTTTCCTCCAGATTTATATACTTATCTGCCCTGCCCAACAGTTCCTCGAACGTTTGTGGGGGCTTTTTGGAGAGTGACGCGAAGAAATCGCCAAGCTGCAAACCATAAACCAAAGTAACGGAAGTAGTGGCGGAGAGTACCTCCAAGGCTGCCACATTGAATCTTTTGATGTAAGATCGAAGGCTCTCGTCCGGTCGCTGTTTGACTTGAAACAAAGACATATTCGATTTAGGAGGCCTCCTAGCGCTAGCAAACTGGTTGATGAACATCTCCTGAAACTCCTCGAATGAGTGGATAACCTCTGGTTCTAGTTGGCTGAACCACTGTTGGGCGGCTCTCACCAAAGTTGTCAGGAAGACTCTACACTTCACTCCCTCCAAGAAGTTACGCAGCAGGATGGTGTTCTTGAAACGTAGCACGTGTTCCTCCGGGTCGGTGGTACCATCATACTCGTACGGCAACTGTTTAAAGTTGAGCGCCACTTCTCCTTCCAACAACCCTTTGGCGAAAGGCGTGCCGGCCTGATGCAGCCCTCGCAGATGGGGCCTGGTTGTTTTGTTTTGCATCTCGTCTATTACTTTCCTGAGGTCCGACACTTGCCTCCTAAGCTCCTGTCCCTGGAAACTGACAACTCCTTCTCGATCGCGCGTGCCATAGCTCCTCACCTCCACTTGTTGTTCCCTTGTCTTCCCATCTTCTTCTACCATGCATTCGCTGGCTATGGTCGCTAGAGGTGCGGCATTCCTTGGGTCCACTGGTCCTCCCTGAACTCCTCTAGGAGGTTCCCCACCTCGCATAGGTGTTGGGGCCAGTGTCCCCACGTTCCTTTCTTCTTGGGTAACCTCTTTTCTTGGCAGGTCCATGTCCGGCAGATGACGTAAGGTTCTTCTCCGGCCACCATGTTCTCTCCTACAGTTTCTGCCCACTCTGAGACATGTCCCTCTGAGGTTCTGCCCTGAACAGAAAAGGACTGTTTCCGTTTGCCTTTGCTCCTCGCCTTCTTAGCGGCTATGGCCGCATCCACTGCATTTTTTACCAACAAATCTAGCTGTTCTACAGTCATGGTCACGGGAGTTTGAGGCGGTACGGCTCCAGACGGTCCTGCGAAAGTGGGCGTCAGTGTAACCGCTGGGGCCTTGACCGGCGAAGCCAACGTCGGAGCCGGCGTAGGGCTTTCTCCAACTTCCCAGGCAACTTCCTCAAACCGTCCTTGCAGGTTTTGCCAATGATGGTTGTTCCTCCATCCCGACCAACGTCTATCCGTTTCTAAGATCTACTGCTCCTTTAACGACGGTAGTCTTCCACTATCTCTTCCACGTCTCACCTTCAAACAACACAAGCTTGGTTCGCCTTCCTTGACCTATCTTCGAACAGACCCAGAAACGGCCTGCCTTCCTTGCTATTATTACCCAGCGCACTCACATCTCAAGCCACCTTTCCCACAGACGGCGCCACTTGATGCGGGTATGATCCCGATCAACGATATTTGGTCCTAGAAAAATGGTGATGGGTGAAACGGACTGGGACTTGTGTTCTTGGCGTGTTTTAGAGTGTACTTTAGTGTTGAGAAAAAAAGAAAGTAGAAGAGACACAGATTTTACGTGGTTCGGACAGATGTCCTACGTCCACGGGCCGCCGAAAATAGTATTTACTAGTGACAGTCGCGATTTACACACTCAACCTTACTTCGCTCGTTACAGTGCTTTTCATGGTGAAGATGAAGAAGATGAATACCAGGAAAATGTCTAAGTGTTTTGTTGTTGTGTTGAATCTGTCCTCCATCTCGTCTCTCTGTTC
Organism: Craterostigma plantagineum; assembly: GCA_027422505.1. Lineage (NCBI taxonomy): Eukaryota > Viridiplantae > Streptophyta > Magnoliopsida > Lamiales > Linderniaceae > Craterostigma > Craterostigma plantagineum. The sequence continues at coordinate 5,376 of JAPQWV010003570.1, forward strand.
CCATATACCCAAATTCCCTTTGTTTTCCTAGCTGACACACTTCTGGGACCATTGACAGCGACGTCTGGTACAACCTAGGAGAGACAGCACCTGCGGTCGTACTGTTGTCAGACTGGCACGCCTCTTCTCTGTTCACAATGTCAACCACTCATAGAATGCCACGTGTTTCCCGGTCGACCCTATCCAATGTTTCCCGCTCAAGTTGCTTTGTTTTCAGGACCCACCTCACTTATTCCGTACAAGGTCGCAGGTCCCCAGATATCCTACCCACCTGGCCATATGTCCTAAAAGTCGCTATCTTCAGGTGTTCGAGTCAAGAGGAATGCTGAACTGAAGGTCACCCCTATCACCTTTATTTATCCTATTTTGATGCTTTACGATAGTTGGTTGAACGAAACGTTTTGATTTTGAATATTATATCATCCTCGTCTAGAAAAGCTTTTTTTTCGAAATGATGACTTTATAACTTCAACAAAACAATTTACAAGGCGGTTCAATAACCGAAAGTCACCCACTGCTTACATCGTAACAACAGTGGTATGCATGGAGGAACATGTGTTCCATGGAACGACTAAACAAAAAAGACAATGCAATTACAAACTTGCAGATAAAGTCTATCCCCAATGCAAAACAAGAGAATTCCGGGAGGATGAACCAACAATGTGTCTTGCCTTGGAAAATCCAAAGCGCCATGAACAGCAGCAAATCCTCTAGAATTCTCGGCATTGGCATCTGAATATTGAACTGATGTAAACATCCTACGGAATCCAGATGGAGACCACAATTGAGAGCATTTGAAACCAACGAAGAAACATTAAATTTTCAGGAATTCATTCCACTCCTTAATGCCTTATCCACAACAGATTTGCCAAAATTCAATTCCTTCTTGAACACCCATAGATTCCTGCATTTCCAAAGCATCCACAGAATATATACCGAGAGTTGAAGACGAAATTGGTAAACATCTGAGCCAGGTCCCAAACAAATCTTCCCACCAATCCATGAAGGAAGCGCACGGAATTCCTGTGTGATTCCAAGATAACGGTGCAACGTCCCAACGTCTAGAAAAGCTTTGAAACGATTTTTTTGTTGCTTGGCCGTCAAAGTAAACTAACATTTTCTCCCACTTTACGGGTATATAATTATGTATGATATTACTTTTAATTTTTAGATTTATTTTGTTTAAGATGAAATATATTTTAAACATATAAAAAGAAAAAAAATGAGTAAAAAGGCATGAACAATTATTAAGAAATTAAAAGTGATATGAAAATTATTTAACTAATTAAATTACAAATGGTTAAATTGTAAATAAGTTTCCAGACTGTTGTAGTTTATATTTTATAGTCACCTTAAACCAATTATATAAGAGTAAAAGGTCCATCTTGTTTCATAATTATATTGGTTTCATAATTGCTTAATCGAGAATTTCCATCTTGTTTCGTACTCTACTTAAATTTTCAGCATCATGCTAATATTATAATTAACGATCAAAGACTTCATAAATAAGTCCGTCCAGAAGAGTGTTGTTGCGGCAGCGGACTCGTTTAAATAACGGCTAATATTTGAGAAACTAAAGATAAAATGGACACCGAGATGTTTACGTGGAAAACCCCAAACAAATCGGGGTAAAAACACGGTCAAAGAAGAAGAATTTCACCATAGGAAAAATTTAGGAGTTACCCCCAAACTCTCCCTTATTTTTCCCTCCTCTTAATCTCTCTCTTTCTCTTCTCTTCAATGGGAAATGTTCTGCTTGAGCCACTATGCTTATTTATAGGCAATCAAACAAGTGAGATATCGTAATTGCTTACTTTGTTAAGAAAAGATATCTCTTGAATCATTCTTTGGGCTGGAATGCAACGTTTGGGCTGCAACTAATATTGGATAGCAAGGCCCATGCTCTAGAACCTACTGAATGTGAACTAAGTGAAAAGCGGGAAAAAGTCTCATGATAAAATGATAACCCTTGCTTTAAAGAAGATCAGAGAATATTAAAAGCTCCGTTTGGTTTACGGATTTTGAGGTGGAAAATAAATGAAAAAGTGGAATGGTACGACACGTGAAGCGTACAATGATTCAATGCGTATGAACGCACTTTTCTTTTATTTCCCGCATCGAATTCCGCGGACCAAACGCATCCTAAAAGGAGCCGAAGGCGATCAGTCAAGCAAGCATTACTTAGGCCTTTTCCTTGCTTTCTCTAAACTACAACTTTCCCCTCATTTTTAGGGTTCTTCGACTGCTACTAAAACAAGTGTTTTACTCCACCAGTTTTTTAGTTGATCTTTGCCAGTGTGTCTATTGTTGAAATTGAAAGGAGCATCAGCGGTTTGTACACGGCTTGTCTATAACTATGTATCATTCGATGCTCTTCTATATTTTCAATATCTGTTCTTAGTTTATTTTTTTTTTCGAAACGATAGCTTGCATTAATAACAAAGATACAGGGCTAAATAGCCCAAAAGGTCTCACCGGTACATCGTCAACAGGGAGAAACAAAGGCTCACATAGGAGCAAAACAATCCCACAAGGGGAAACAAACACTCCCAGCAGTGGGAGAAGAGGGTCCACAAAAGACAAAAAAAACCTGACCGAAAACAGAACACCATAATCTACGACCAAGAACTAAAGAACCTATAACAGACAAAGCGGTTAGGCTAAATCTACGATACTCTTCACTTTAACCTGGTCTTCGACTTGTGGGTTTTGTCTTGATCGGACTGAAGGCTCCAAAAGGAGAAAAGGCTCCCGACCCAAGGGTCGGGAGAAACGAGATCCCACTACAGGACACCTCACGGATGGCGAGCTGGGACGGCCGATGGCGGAGACCGGCGCAACAGGAGGGAAAGGCGGTGGAGGAGTATGACAGGTGGGCTGACGGGAGGGCGGACAGCTGGCTGACGGCGACGGGCGGGCGGGCAGCGACTGGACGGCAGGCGCCTTCCAGCGACAGCGGGCAGAGGGCGACGATAAGGCGGCGGGCAGCAGAAAAAAAAAAACCAGAAAACGAAAAGGGCTCCCCCAACCTCCGCTAATGGAGGCGGGGGAGGGGGTTAGAGGGTGGTGTGGGGCTGTTGTTGGAGGAGAGGGGGTAGACGGTGGTGGGTGGGTGGGGTGAGTGGCGGCTGTGGGGTGATGAAGGGTTAGGTTTTTGAGGAGAGAGGGAGGAGAAAAATTTTAGAGAGAGGTTTTCAGTTGTATTTTATTAATGTCTTCTATCTGTTCTTAGTTTATGATGTGTATAACTTTTAATATTTTCTGGCTATAAAATGTTATCTGCTATCCCTGAAGAATTTTAACAACCTCATTTACAAATGTGAACAATATGACTTTACTCATTCAGAGATCATCTGCCTTATCTTTTTGAATATTAATTCCCACGTGATTATTATTTTTATTTTGACTTGTCAATTGTCATTGCCGCAAAGTTCTCACAAAGAGTAGTAATGTTTGGCCTCCATCATTTTCAAATCATTTCCTTGAAATAAGAGCACAACAAATAAATTAATCAAAATACTCAACTTGATCATCCAATTACAATTAAACTAAAGCAGCTCCCGACGTCAAAGGGTTACTAAATACTGTTTATGGCCCAACAAGTTGTATTGGCCGTGCTTGACGTAATTCACACAGCATTTTATATTTAGAGAGTTGATAATAAAATGGATGTTCATTTCGTACTTTCTAAAGAAAAGCTTCAGAACGATTTCTCTTCTCCCTTCTCTCTTCTTCACTTTGTAGAACAGAACAGAATGGCGACGGCTTATGCAGCTTTTACTTCTCTGATGCATTTCATATCAAATCTTAAAGAACATCCCTACCCTACCATCAGACTCGACGAGGAACACTTCGGTTCTCTCAATTCGAAGATCTCATTCTTTCAGAAATTCCTCGAAGCACACCATATCTCCGTCGATCTCAAATTGGAGCTCCGAATAGCTGATGCAGCATATGCTGCCGAAGACGTTGTCGATGCTCACATAGCAGATGAAATATAGGATGAAGAGGACTTCAACGCAAGTCTTCAAAGGGCGATAGAAGCCATGGATCTCATCGAGAAAGAAGTGGCGGAGATGAATTGGACTACCGAGAAGAACATCGTGGTGGGTATGGAAGACCTGACACTCGAACAAGCTCACTCTTCAACAGAATAAATCTGGCCGTCGGATTATCTCGATAACATGTATGGGTGGAATCGGTAAGACTACACTCGCTCGTAAGGTTTATAACCACGAATGTATTACGGACAACTTTGACGTTCGTGCTTGGGCTACAATATCAAAGGACTACGATATACATGAAAGTCTTGTTGAACTTGTTCACCGCCTACTTAAGGCAGACAAGGAAAGTTTGCGACGCCAGAGTGAACACGAATTGGGTCTAAAGTTGTACCAATACTTGTGCCGCAGAAGGTATCTGATTATAGTGGACGATCTATGGGATGTAAAGGCATGGGACAAACTGCAATCCTTCTTTCCGGTAGCCCCGGTAGCCGAATAGTGATAACCACTAGAGAATCAGAATTTAATTCAATGAGCTCTTATGTTTCTAATGTGGGTTTGCTAGATGAGGCTCAAAGTTGGGAATTATTCTGCAAAACCGTATTCGGACAAGATAAATGCCCTGATGAACTAGCGGATGTCGGAAGGAAGATATCAGGCAATTGTAGAGGACTTTCCTCTTTCGGTTGTCGTGATTGGAGGTCATCTTGCAAAGTCTCCAAGAACACAAGAATATTGGAAATCTATAGTGGAAAAGTTAAGTTCCACTGTGAACTCAGAAGACGACGATCGTTGCCTGAAGACATTATCTTTAAGCTATATTCGTCAACCCGTATACTTGAAACCTTGTTTCCTTTACATTGGAATTTTTCGTGAAGATGAGGTGATTGTTGTTGACAACCTGATCAGACTGTGGGTGGCTGAAGGATTTCTAAAACCAATTAATGGCAAGAGCCTAGAAGAGGCTGCACGAGACTATCTTAATAACCTTGCTAGTAGGAATCTAATTTTAGTTTTCGATTCATCATTTAGAAGGGGAGAGTTAATCGTATTCAAGATCCATGATCTTCTGAGGGATTTATGCTTAAAAGAGGCTTTAGGGAAGAAATTTTATAGCATCATGCGGAATCAAGTTCGAGGATTTCCAAAAAATGAAAGGCGAATTGTCCTTTATCCAAGCAGCTCATACGAGGTGGACCCTCTCTATTCCGGCGCTAGTATCCTAAAATCGGAGTCCGTTCTTCGTACCTTGATACTTCATGACGGTGCATCATTACCATATGCAGTTCATAACTCATTACGAGTTTTGGCTTTGGAGCGGTGTCCAAATATTAGTCTAAATGACGTGTTGGAAGAAGTTGCCTGTCAACTTGTTAACTTGCGTTGCCTTGATGTCATATCAATTGAAGTGGAGGAATTGGTTACGTTTCCTTCATCAATTTTAAATTCGATATGGAATCTTCAATCTTTATGGATCGAAGGTTGCTATGCGGGTAAAGCACCAGAAGATATATGGAAAATGTCTCAACTTCGACATATTCACGTGTTGCCAGAACTAAGCCTCTCGGATCCTCCTCTCGCATGTGAAAGCCAGGGTGGTGGTGATACGATGATCTTGAAGAACCTTCAATCAGCTGAGATGATCGTAAATTTCAGCTTTAGTGAAGATGTGCTCAAAAGAATTCGCAACGTAAGGATACTAACTGTGTATTATGATGAAGAGTCGAGGGGACACCATATGCTCTCAACAACATCGCACTTCTCGAAAAGCTCGAAATGTTTGATTTCCGGTTGGACGATATGAGTTCTGTAAGACTAAGAAAAGAAATGTCCGCGAGTCTTACTTTCCCACATTCACTGAAGTCTCTTTGTGTTAACGGCCTCCAATTGGATACGAAGTAACAATGACTACGATTGGGTCTTTGCCACTTCTCGAAGAACTAAATCTGGATGGTTGCAGCATTGGAAGGGAGTGGAAGCACGTTGATGGACAATTTGTGAGTTTAAAATACTTGACGCTCGGTTGTAAAGATCTCGAATGTTTTGCAGAAGAGTGCAGCCATTTTCTTGCCTTGAAGAGCTGACACTATTTAAGATGGATGGGTTGAAAGAGATATCATCCTCGGACATCGGAAATATACAGACGCTGAGAAGTATCATATTATTATATTTTCACGACTCAGTTGTTGTCTCTGTCAAAGAAATAGTTGACTACCAAAAACACCAAATGGGGAATGAGCAACTATGAATGGAGGTTCACTTGGGTGATGAATCCCGTCTTTCTGCAGAGATATTGAGGGACAGTAATTTTGTCGTCTATGTTTGGAAATGATGCTGTTTTTATCAATGCCGTGAAGTGAACTCATTAACAATAAACACTAATTCTATTCAAACGTGCGTGAAATAATATATATATATATATATTAAATTTGTTTTAATTAAAATAGTTAATTGAATTTAAATTATTATGTATATTAAATTTGTTTTAATTTAAAATAGTTAATTGAATTAAATTATGTTTATATATGTTAGGATATGCGTAAATTTCCGATAATTATTTGCTCAAGAAATGACGATAATAAATAAAAGAGACGAAAATAAATTTGGACAGTAAAATCGAGATACGTTGTTCGGTATGATCTACCTCCACGGGCCGAGTGTAGAACTTCTTTATTATGTGGAGTGATTACAAACGCGTACACTGACGTGGTATAAGAGCAGCTACAACAATATTAGGAGTAGGCTATACAAGAAAATAATCAGAGGAGAAGAGGCGACCGAGAAATAAACCCTTGTGACGATGTTGTGGTTTGTGGCCTTTGGCAATTTTTCCTGTGAATGACGCCTATTTATAGGCTGAGCTCCGTCCATCGTTCCTCGTGTAAACACACAAATCCAATTCAAATGTTGGCGGACACAGTCAAAAACTAAGGCTGCCTAACTCTTCTTTCATTATGTCAGGCGCCCACTTCATCATTTGGTAGCCCACGTGTAAATGCATAGTTGGCTATGCTTGGACGGTAGGTACTAAAAGTCACAATCAACAAATCTCCACTTTGACTTTTGGTACCGAAAATTACTCCACCTTAATTAGAAATACTTTTATTTCCATCTCCCTTCGTCCATAGCCCCCGCGGGCTAGTTCACCATCTCTGACATACTAATCAAGTCCAAGCAATGCTTGCACTTGGAAACTGGAAGAGCCGTTGCATACATAATATTTTCGACTGCACTCGAGTAAGGAACTCGTGCCATGTGCGCTTCTTCCTCATCTGATGATGGTGATTGAGCATCGCTTAGCCTAAAATGGCTAGCAAGAGGAGTGTTGAATGGTTTGACATCGCTCATGCCAAATCTTTCCAAAACCTTTCTGATGCAACTTTCCTGGGTCAGGTGCAACTTACCAGCTCCTCTATCCCGTCTAATCTCAATACCAAGAATCTTCTTAGCTGCTCCTAAATCCTTCATTTCAAATTCACCGTTTAATAAGGCATTCAATTGGTGAACTTCTGCAAGATTCTTAGCCGCAATGAGCATGTCAGCAACATATAACAATAGCTAAATGAACGAACTGTCATTTAACTTCCGGAAGTAAACACAATTATCATACTTGCTCGTGGAGAAACCATGATCCAACATGAATCGTTTATACCACTGTCTTGGAGACTGCTTTAATCCGTATAAGCATTTCTTCAGTAGAAAAACTTGGTCCTCTTTACCTTCAACTATGAAGCCTTCAGGTTGCTTCATATAAATCTGTTCATCTAAATCGCCATGTAAGAATGCCTTCTTGACATCAAGCTGTTCTAACTCCAAATTATACATGGCAATGAATGCAAGTAATACACGAACAGAGCTATGTCTAACGACAGTGATAATACATCATTAAAATCAATACCTTGTACCTAACTACAGCCTTTCGCAACTAATCGTGTCTTATACCTTGCATCGTCAGAACCAGATAAACCTTCTTTCTTTTTGAAGACCCACTTACATTCGACTATTTTCCTTTTTTTTGGCGGCACAAGAATCAATTCCATTCTTGTGCAGAGACTCTATTTATTTTAAAATAAATCGGATCGGATATCCGGTATCCAGTTTATATTTAAAAAATAAAAAATAAATGAAATAGTCCAAAAATAAAATGAAGGTCCAAAGAGGAAAAAATCATCAAGTAGAATATTTAAATATATTATTTTATAATTGCAAAAAACTTTGTTAGAGAGTGAGATAAAAAACATAAAAACATTGAGATGCAAGTTAAAAAATTAATGTGAATTTGCTATTGTGTTTATTATTTATTATGTAATTATGAATCATAAATTTACATATAGTGAATCACTATGTTTAGAAATTCTTATATTAAAAATATACTTCTTTTATTGTGATAAGAAATAAAAAATATAATTTTAAAAAGAAAATAATAAAAAAATATAAGAAAAATAAATTAAAAAACAGGATGCGGATATCTGCTATAAGACCGAACGAACGGATACCATTTTTCAATATCCAAAAATCCGGATATCCGAATTTCGATATATCCGAATATCCGAATTTCGAATATTCGAAAAACGAAATATCCGGTTTTGCTCACCCCAAGGTTTTGCTCACCCCTAATTTTGAGTTTGATGTACGATTGGAGAACTTTTAATATACAGTTTGGGATTTTGGAATCGATTTGAAATGCTCTTTGTCTTTGTCATGGCTTCCATAGTAATACTTACTAAATACATATACATTACATTCGATACTACACTACACTACATACTAGGTTCACTTCGTGATTTTTATCCATGTATGTTACTATTACAAGCATCCGTAGACCATAAAGTAAATCCTCACTCAAATCTCATAGCCGGGAAACCTAGGACCATGCGGCGAGAAGAGATCGAACCAAAGACAAGCCACGCCAGCCAACCCATGGAACAGTGAATTTCTATGATCCATTCCATCTCCGTGGGCCCCACACTCGGCCCTTGTCCTTGCTCTTCGGGCGCAACGCCTCTCACATTGTGGTACAAGTAGCCGGCGAACGCCTTTGCTCTCTCGTCGTATATATCGTCCCCCGTGAGTCGAAAGAGGGACAAGAAAGCGTAGGCATTTCCCGACGTACCGTCGGCCAATCCCGTCTTTTTCACGAGCCCGCTCTTCCACACGACTTCTCCCGCCTCGATGGCCGCCTGGCGAAAGTCTCGATCTCCCGAAAATACCTGTTTAAGATCATCATTAAAGAGTATAGACTAGGGTTAACGTTGAAAATAAAATATAAAAATAAAATCGATTCAGATCGACAAATACTCGAATTGAATACTATATAATATTTGTACCCGTATTCAAATATTACACGAATCATAATTCGAATTGGAACAGAATTTGGAACAAGAAAAAAAAAAGTCGATCCTTTAAAACCCTGCACATAGCAGAGTCCACGCTGGGAAAATCGATCGAATTTTCGACCGAGTGACTCAATTTCGAAAATATCACAAAATTTGCCAAAAAAATACGAAAGAACGCGATAAAATCGGATAAAATCAAGACGGCGAATCCCATGTTTTTACGCGGTAAAAACTCAACACATCAACAGCAACAACAAATAACTAAGTTATAACCTCGGCCGCTTTGCAGAGCGTAAGGCAGACGCCGGTCGCACCGTGAGACCACTGCACGAGCTTATCCGCGACGCTGCCCTCGCTCACGGGATAATTCCCGCTGTGAGGAAACCTATTTCGGATCATATACCTCAGGGTCGCCTTTACGTCATCGACCCCACCCTCGGGCAGCTCGGGCAGAAAGTGGAGCAAGACATACAGTATGCCCGCCAGCCCGTGAGCCGAGCCCCAGTACCTAGTCCCGTGCCACCTGTACATAAGGGGGCAGGCTGGGTTATCCACCGCGCCGACCCGCCCGCCCGCTAGGACGGCCTCCACGATCGGCTTAAGATCGACGGTTGAGATCGTCTGGGACCCCAAGTGCTTGTTGAGGTACAGAGCTGCCCATAGAAAGCCCGCCCGCCCATAAAGGAGGTCGTAGGACATCCCAAACCCGCCTTCCTCGGGCCCCACGGGCAGGGCGCTCTCTCGGGACATCATCTGTTGGAAAGGAGGGTTTTTTGTAATGGGAAGAAAAATGCCGAGAATGTAATGGGAGGATGGTAATTTAGTACCTCCGAGAAACGGCCGACGTACGATTTCGACTTCTCAAGATCGCCGAGGTAGTTCGATGAGACGGCGCCGAGGGCGTATATTCCGCCCTTACCGCAGAGGTAAGTTACGTGCCTGCGAATACAGTCGATGTAAGAAGAGTATTCCAAGCTAAAATCCCACTCTTCAATGATCAAGAACCTATTCTATGCTCACCAATATCAGAACAAATCTAAGTAAGCCATCAAATCAAGAAAGTTAGCAAGTAAAGAAAGGAGAACTATTACAGAGAGGCATCTGAGCAAAAGAAAAAAGGTTGGTGTAAGAACTTGAGAAGCCCACCTCAAAGATGAGGTAGAAGCAGCGCAGGCATCGACGATGTCGGCGCAGGTTCGAAGGTCGGCGAGATTCCCAGTGGCCTCGTAAGACCTCAGGCAAGTAACCGCCGTGCCCATAAGGCCGGTGTAGACGGTGGGGTCCAAGACGCCGCCGGCGCCGTCCACTCTCCGCCTCCTCCACGTCGTCTCCACCACCTTAATAAACCCAAGATTCATCAACTAAAAGTCTCACAGCCCAATTTCACTGGCGAAGAACAGCTGAATAGAAATTAAAAACCTGGTCTTTGAGAGAGACGGCGGCTTTGAGGATAGTCTCGGCGGGGAGGGAGAGGTTGGTCGACGCCGTCGGATCGTGACACGTGTCGTAAAGATCCAGCCGTTGGTTTCCGTCGTCGCGGCCGCCGCTGTTCTTGCTGGTTCCGGCCGGTGAAGCGTACCCCACTACCCTAGACGACGACATTTATCAGTTCGATGAGATTTTTATGGGATATGGTTTGGAAAAAACATCTGTTCTTTAAGGAAGGGAACAATAACTATATAGTAGGCGATGCGATGATTGAGACATTGTGCTACCCATAAATAAAATATTACTATTAAAAAGAAAAGGAATAATCGAGAGGATCCATCCGCTGTGTGGGTGCATCGTACACAGTAACATTCACAGGTGGGCTGTCACGTAATCCGCTGCGAGGATGAGTAATAAGCCTGTGGGTCCCACTATAGTACTTCTTGGTAATGAAGTAGCCATCGATGAATGGTTAAATTAAAATAACGTATCGTATAACTAATAACCTTTTGTTGTTGTTGATCGAAAATTTGCCAAAATAACTACAATTCACAAGGTTAAAAATTACTTTTAAATCTGGTGGAAACCTAACTGTAGCGACATATTAAATTCTCAAAGACAACGTGTTATAAATGAAAGTAACATGATTTAGAATGAATGAATTGATAGACAACGACTAAATAGTATATATAACTAACTATTAAGTTCTCAATGATTGAAATTTGAAACGCGTGAACCAAGTTGTCCGACAAACCTTGTCTTCAAGTCATTTTCTGCACATGTTAAATACGAAAAAAAGTATCAATTGAATAGGCTTTGTTATACCCAATAAAATAAAATAGAGTTCAAATTAATCACATATGCATTTTGGTGTTCTATGACGGTCATTTGACGATACACTAATTGGACCAATTCAGTCATTTGTAGGCCCTATATTCATGTCCAATCTCAGCCCAATTGTTTCACCCGATAGCCCATCTAAAAGGCCCATCACAAACGTAGAGGGAAACAGAAATCAGCTGATCTCATTTACGCCTTCGCTTGACGCATTTTTTCCCTCATCTGAAAAAAAAAGGAAGAAAAAAAAAAGAAAAAAGAAAAGCTCGCAGCGAAGATATGTCGTCCCCTCGTGAGGAGCACGTATACCTGGCGAAGCTCGCGGAGCAAGCCGAGCGGTACGAGGAAATGGTGGAGTTCATGGAGAAGGTCGTCGATTCGGTCAACGACGAGCTGACCGTGGAAGAGCGTAACCTCCTCTCGGTCGCTTATAAGAACGTGATCGGCGCTAGGAGGGCCTCGTGGAGGATCATATCGTCGATCGAGCAGAAGGAGGAGAGCCGTGGCAACGAGGGACACGTGGCGACGATCAAGACCTACAGATCAAAGATCGAGTCGGAGCTTTCGTCGATCTGCGATGGGATACTCAAATTGCTGGATTCGAAGCTGATTGGAACTGCGGGGAGCGCGGATTCGAAGGTTTTTTACCTGAAGATGAAGGGAGATTATTATCGGTACCTTGCGGAGTTTAAGGTTGGGAATGAGAGGAAGGAAGCAGCTGAGAATACCCTCTCCGCCTATAAGTCAGCTCAGGTTAGGATTTCGGTTCGTGTATGTGCATTCCCTTGTTCTTTTGGACGTTGTTGGTTTATTGGTCTGTACTTCGCTGATTAAGGTCTTCTGTTGAAGTTTTAGGGCAACTTTGTGTTATGATGAGGTGGATTGTTTATTTTGTTCGTTGATCTAAGCTTTTCTTGTTTGACTTTCTGAAAGATTTATTCATTGGTGGGTTGTTAATTATGGTTGGGTAAACACCTTTCCGACTAATATGTTGGAATGCAGTAGATTTGTTCATTCAATCATGCTTATTGTCCAATTGCAAACTGATGTTGAATGCTACACGGACTATTAGTTTGTCAATGTTCTTTATATAATTAGGGAGATTGATTACTTGACGGTTCTTCATTGTAGTTGGGTTCAATTATAAGTTTTAACCATGCGAAGCAACTTGCTTTAGATATGACCTCAAGTTCTAATCGATCCTCTTATGCTTGTCTTTGAAGGACATTGCAAATGGCGAGTTGCCACCCACACATCCAATTCGGCTTGGCCTTGCACTTAACTTCTCGGTCTTCTACTATGAGATTCTTAATTCTCCTGATCGAGCTTGTACTCTTGCCAAACAGGTTATGCTTTCTATTTGCCTCTCTTTTTAGCATGAGTTTGTGGCGTGTGTTTGTGACTGAAATACGTCTTTCAATTACTGATTTTTGCTTATGCCATGGGGAAAAAAAGGCTTTTGATGAGGCAATCGCAGAGTTGGACACTCTTGGAGAGGAATCATACAAAGATAGCACATTGATTATGCAGCTTCTCCGCGACAACCTCACCTTGTGGACCTCTGATATGCAGGTAAAGGGTTTTTGCTCACTGCTGATTGAGTTCTTTTTTCTTTTGGGTTTCGTTTTTCGAAGTAAAATTTACACGAATCATCTCTTTATGTAGGACGATACGACTGAAGAGATCAAGGAAGCACCAAAGGGTGATAACGAGTAGGAGACTTTAGTCTTGTGGTTTGCTGTTTCGTTCATCGTCTTCTTCAACCTGTCTTCTAAAAGACTTTGCTGGTCCTAGCAACTTTTGTATGCTTTGTGCCTCCAATTTGGTATGTCTACTTCCAATTGGAAATCCTCTGATTGTGATTGCCTGAAGTGTTTTCTTACTGTTGATTATAATTATCTTTTAACGCGAGCGATTTCTGCACCCGCTTTTTTTTCGAAACGATAGCTTGGATAAATAGCCCAAAGGGTCTCATCAGTACATCGTCAGCCGAGAGAAAAAGCCTCACGAACGAGCACAGCACAACCCCACAATGGGGCATAATACTCCCACATGGGGAGAAAAAGGTCCACAAGGGACAAAAACGGATAGAAAACAAAACTCATTACTACACTAAGACTAAACCTATAACAGAAAAAGCTATTAAGCTAAGATTTCTGCACTCGCTTTGGCTACGTTTGGCCGCGCTATCTTTATTTTGGTCCATATGTTAGTTTATTAATCAATTAATTATCGATAGGCTCCAGTGGGCACGCAATTGGGCCTTCTGTTGTGGCCCAAAATTAGCCCACTTAAAATAGTAGTTTTTCCTCTCTCATGCATACGCATAGACTTATTACACACACAGTGAAGTCAAAAATGTCAAAATCGTTCGCAATGTCTGTGGACCAATAACGCTACCTTTGAAATGGATGTAAATACGTGTAGACATTTCAACTTAACATTCAAATCTTCCTATTTGTATTTATGATTTTGTACCTTTTCGAGGAAGATAAGATTCATTTTCTTTTTGTCCGAAGAATACTAAAAGAGTGGACTTAAATTGTGTGACAATATGAGATGTTAAAAAAAAGGTCGTTTCACTATTAAACATTTCTCTATTGCCCTTTCACGTACGCAACACGTATGGGTGGGCGTTCGGGTTCGGGTATTCGGGTTTTACCCGAACCCGATCGATACCCGATAATTATTAATCGGGTCGGGTATCGGGTAGTAATTTACTACCCGATCGGGTTATTCGGTTACCCGATATATTATTTTTTAAAAACTATTAGTTTTGTACATAAACATTAAAAAATATAATTACATATATCAATATCTAACTTGAATGATGTTAAAGTTTTAAATAATATTCCGACTAATTTTTATTTTAATTGTATAATTAACAAGTGATATTTTTATATGCATATATAAATTTTTAAAATTTCTCATAATTTTATAATAAACATATAAAGATATGTATATATTATTTATTGAAAACAAAATATCCAAATATTGTAAGTGATATTAATACAAAATATCCAAATATTGTAACTTGTAAGTGATATTGATATATAACATGAATATTTTGATTTGTATTAAATTATAATATTTTTAGTCATATCCAATAAAAATCGGTACCCGATACCCGATATATACCCGACAAGCGGGTACCCGCCGTAAATCGGATCGGGTTCGGGTAGTGAAAATCTTAACCCGAACCCGAACTACCCGAACTCGAAGTACCCGATACCCAACTACCCGACCCGATGCTCACCCCTACATGTTGGTTATTGAGATTCAAGTCCTACCAACAAAGTTTTCTTTATTCGAATTTTAGCATTCATGCTTTGGGTTTTTCATTTTTTTTTATCATGATATTTCCGACTTAACTTTTATAGGTGATAAATAATATCGTGTGTATGGTACTAGTCGGAATAAAGAAAAGTATTATGCGACAAAATATAAAAGTACATACAGCACTATAATAATGATGACAAAATTACTTTGGAATTAAAGAATATTCGACCACATGAAATGAATACCCTTTATGAAGAATATGAATTCGGTTTTGAAGCAAGGAATTCTAAAAAAATCAAATGGAATCGATTTTAATAAAATGATAATATTTGTAATAATAAATTATAATAAATTATGAAGGAAAGGGCGTGGGATTGGGTGTAATTGTCTACCGAACCAAACAAGCCCTATCGATACGATACATTCGTTACGTGCTTTTGCTCGTCTTTCACACACGCGAAGAATTCACACGCACTCTGACTCACCAACGAGAAATTCTCTTTAATTCTCAACCCGTCAAACGCATCAAAATTCACCATATTGCACGGCGTTCAATCTCAGCAGCACGACGTCAGTGGCGAAACCTCTATGTATTTCAAGAAAATCAGGTTTTTAGGGTTTATATTGAGCTCTGATTTGATCCTTGCGGCTGGCTGATTCAGTAAGTTTGGGAAAGGTGTAATTTTAGGAATCTGATTCGATAGGCTATTCAATGCTCGTAATTATCGCGATTTTACTCGTTTTCGGCGCTGTGGTACGGCACAAGTGGAGGAACGCGACGGCGAGGGCGGAGGAGGTTTTGAAGCTTGTGGCGGAGGAAGAATCGGAGATTGCGAAGCTTCAAGCATCTGAGAATTATAATTTGACGCTTGCGACTATGACGCAGCCAGTGATTATAAGCGAAGGGGAGAAGAAGTACTACTGTGCTGTTTGTTATAGTCCGACGACTACGAGGTGCTCGCAGTGCAAGGCTGTGCGATACTGGTGAGCGTTTAGGGACTTTTTCTTTTTCTTTGCTGTTGATTTTTATGGATCTGTGTTTTGTTGGTAATGTGTTTGTTCTTTGTTGGATTTGGGACTTAGGGTTTGGTAGGACATGGGAATTCTGTGGCTTGGTTTGGAGATTGATTGAACAAATGCCCAAGATTTTTTTGGGGTGTTTTAGCCACAACTACAGAAATAAACACTCCATTTTATGATTACTTACTCTCATCATGTTTGTGTATAAATTGTTTAGACATCCAGTAACTACTGGTTTCTTCCATTGTTATAAAGGCATGGTTTGTCTTGGATTGTCTGTTAATTGGTGAAAGAACACTTCTTGGACATTATGATTTCTTATTTTTATATTTATTTGTGTAAAAATTTCTCCATTCTCATACGTTGCAATTTGTTTTGTTCGAGTTTGTAATAGATGGAAGTGACTTGTCATAGATCGGCTTGATTGAACATCTTCTAATGGGACATATAATATCTTTTATTGTAGTTCTGGAAAGTGCCAAATAACCCATTGGAGACAAGGTCATAAGGATGAATGTAGGCCAGCCAAGCCATTGCGTGCTACCAAGGAAGGTGGGAGTGTCGTGGGAATAGCTTCAGGAAGTCAGTTGACTGTTAATTTGAATACACAAGCTAGTGATTGCTCAAATCTCACCCGGGAACATGAATATTCTGGATCTACTAGCGGCTCATCACCTTTTTCTCATCCTCGGGAAAAAGTGATACATCATCATGGAGTGCGTCTAACAGCGAGATTCTTGATTTTGAAACTCCAGGTACACCAGATAAAGAAACTTCCAGTGGTACCAATTCTCACATATTGCTAAATATCACTGATTCTGACGATGGGGAGGTAGCCAGCCCATCATCTGGTGTTTGTCCTGAGGAAATCACACCCTTGGATGACAATTTTGGAAAAAATTGGTCTTCTAAAATTGATGAAAAACTTCCTCCGAAGGATGGAACTTCCGGATCACAAAAATTTGTGCCAGTTATAGAGTTTGGCCATTCACATATTTCTGAGTCTCGTGAAACATCTTCGGCTGAGCATCAGGAAAATCATGAGTTGCCATCTACTAGTAAAGCCATGAAATCTATGTCTGTAAGGGATTCAACAAGTCGACATTCACCCAATTTTAAGATGATCTCGCATTTCTCGAAGTCTCTCAAGGTGCCTCCTTCAGATGAACTTTGGATAAGTAGATCAGAACTTAATGGTCGGAAAGAACCCAGATCAACTGCGTCTCAAGCTACATCGAATCCCCAGAATACTTCTAACAAATCCGAAAACAATCGATGTATTTCTTCAGGGAATGAAGTTGATAGAAATAATCTTCAGCCTGCTTCCAAAGGTTTAAAAACGCCAATGCAGAAATATGTGCAACACCTGAAAGTACCAAAGCAGGTAAAGCCCTTTATGCATGACTTGTGGACTGAGACTGGTGGAAGTTATGCCCAAAAGTTTGTCATTTGACTTATTTATTCTTTCTTAATTTCTTTAAGTTTTCAGGAGGTTTTACTGTTTATGTAGTGCATGTTATAACCTTTATAATCTATATTATTTATTTGGTGATTTTTCCCCATCCTAGCAGGCCATTTTCCCCCTTAAACTCTTCATGCAATTGTATTCTTGCGACGATCTGGGTCCCCGTCCATTTGGGCTGGTGAACTGTGGAAATAGGTATGCAAGGACTAAAAGATATTCAATATCTGCTTGTTTATGCTGTATATGCTGGAAAAGGGCTGTGTGTATGTGCAAAGTTTGTCATTTCACTTGCGTTACATTTCTGTTTTGTGTTAATTTGCGATCGTGCAAAAGGCAGATTTTTGTGGACGTTTATTAATGAACGTGCGAAGAGATGAAAAGGATAGG
Source organism: Craterostigma plantagineum (assembly GCA_027422505.1). NCBI lineage: Eukaryota > Viridiplantae > Streptophyta > Magnoliopsida > Lamiales > Linderniaceae > Craterostigma > Craterostigma plantagineum. The sequence goes on from JAPQWV010003570.1 coordinate 23,132, forward strand.
GAACTTCTTATGTCATTGAGATTGTGGAGAAGTTGATCTATTTAAGCTAGACGTCTCTAGTTGCATGTACTTTATTTTTGTAAATATCATGAAGTGGTTATATATTCCCTCTATGCATCTTTGGCGACTCACTTAGTCACCTCAATGCTCTTGCAGCTGTTACGCAAATGCTGTACTTCAATGCCTGATATTTACACGTCCCCTTAGTTCGTATCTTTTTCGAAGACTGCATTCACAAGCATGTAAGTACCTACGTGATAGTAATTCGAGTTTGAATTAATCGTCATTGATTTTCCTTTTCTTTTTTGCTTCGTTTAATTATCTCCCAGGTCGTAAGAGTCGTTGCTTTATCTGCCAGTTTGAAGGGCTGATTAAGATGGGCCAGGAAACGAAATCCTCATTATCTCCTGTTGGTCTGTTGTCTCAAATTCAAACAATTGGGAAAGAAGAAGATGCCCATGAGTTTTTGAGGTAATTATGGAATTATTGAAGTTTTAGTTTTTACGACTGCCTGAAGTGGTTGTAATTGTGACCTGTGGCTTTCAGAAATGTGGTAGATAAATTGCAATCACTGTGCCTTGAAGAAGATGGAATTTCTGACACGTCTGCTGAAGATTCAACCCTCGTTGGGCTCACTTTTGGTGGTTATCTTCGTTCAAAGGTTGCTATGTTTTGATGAAATATTTTTTGATCTGTCAGCATTAAGTCTTCTTATTTTGGCTAGATATAGTATTAAGAGCATAGGAGTTTTGATAGTTGCTTATTACTCTTATTGACTTTCCAGATTAAATGCATGAGATGTTCAGGGAGGTCTGAGCGTCTTGACCGAATGATGGATCTTATGGTAGAGATTGAGGGAAATATACATTCGCTTGAGGATGCTCTTGCACAATTCACAACGTCTGAAACACTTGGTGGAGATGACAAGTATATGTGCAGCAGGTTAAGACATTTTTTAATTGCATGGATTTTATAACTTTACTTTTAATATTTCTTTCGCTTTTGATAGTTTGAAATCAATTATGATGCCCCTGATCTACTAAACATGTTGATAAATGCGATTGTGTTGTATTGATTCTGGTGTGTTCTCTTGCCAGATGCAAGTCTTATGAGAAAGCAAAGAAGAAATTGACTGTTACAGAGGCTCCCAACATTCTCACAATTGTCCTGAAGCGCTTTCGGGTAATTACTCCTTATACGGATCTCTCTCTTATGATTTTTTTTTTTGGCTCTAATGGTTTCAGTCGTTCCTTTTCAGTCTGGTAACTTAGACAAGTTGAACAAACCGGTTCGGTTCCCTGAGGTTCTTAACCTTTCTCCTTATATGAGTGGAAAGAGCGACAGATATCCATTCTACAATCTGTATGCAGTTGTCGTTCACCTTGGTGCAATGAATGCTGCTGACACTGGACACTATGTAAGCTATGTCAAAGATTTTCGTGGAGATTGGTTTCGGATCGATGATAGCAGGGTAAGTTGTCATATTTTTCTCTAATATCTACCTTTGCCTTATTAGCATTCATTACTTTCTTGCTGCTAAATTTAGAGGTCTTAGGTTTGTGTTCTTTCGTGATCGGTACTTATTCTTATCTCTTGAGGTCGTATGAGTTTGATGTACTTGTTTGACCCGAAAATTCTGGACTAAGCGAACCTTTTAAATGCCTTCAATGTCATCTGTGAGCTGTTGAATGTGTGTTGCTCCTTAAATAAACTGCGAAAGTTATTTTCTGTGTAGGTTTACTCGGTTGACCTAGCGACCGTCTTATCTGTGGAAGCATACATGCTTTTCTACGCAAGGTAAGTTCGCTCTTCCTCTGAGAATCTTGAAGCTAATTTCTTAATTAACATTAATCACTATATATACTGAAATAAGGTACGTTCGTCCTTCTTCAGGCAAACGCCTAGAGGCCCATCTGACGCCATGACTTTCTCTGATGGAAGAAGTAAGAGAAATGTTGAATCAATATCCTCGAGTAGCAGTGTAAGAAAGAGAAGCACAAAGAACAAACTCAGCAGCTCTATTACAGCACAATCACAAACAAGCCCTCATTGGATGTCTCCCAATAACTTCACCAGCAATCGTCGTACAGTGGATAATGTTGATTGGAGTTATCGCTCGAGACCTATTATGATGGATTCATCCAGCGACAGTTCTTCGATTTTCAGCGTTTCAGATTCTGCCTCGTATAGTACTGATAGTACTAATAAAGAGTCTAGCGCAGAGGAAATATCTGGATATATATTTGGGACGTCGTCAAAGTGGTACAATCCTTAAAATTTTTAGCCATCTCACTTCAATTTTGGATCTGCTGGTCGACGGTGACTTGGCTGTGTATACTTTCAAGGTAAGTTAGATAATCTGTAGAAAAAGAAAATTAGGGAAAAAAAACATTGCTGTATATGGGCTTTTACTAATTTAGTTCGTTACCGTCGAATATTAGAAGAAAAGATAAAATGTAACTCAAACATTTTTTCCAGGGCGTTTGAGTTGTGTATGGATATGATGATGTGATGGTAATATAAGTCTTGAGTTTGTCTATGTGGTGTAAGTCTAACACAATCATGGTTGACCAGACCAAACCTTAACTACATTTAACAGACGTGTACTGTGTTTATTTATTATCATTGTTTCGTCTTAATCTCATTAACTTGTGTGTGAGTCTCTAGTTGCATGAGAAATGAAAAAATATGTAGTAATATCTGTTAGGTACGATCTTATTATTCTTACATATTGTTGCTCGAATTGTCTAATCTAAAATCAACTTCATTGTCATCGAGACATTCTAACCATCTCGGACGGTTCCCCTATAGGGTATGCTCAACTCATCATATGCCACATGGAAAACACAAAAATGGAGACACAATACATGCACACATTCCTGTCCATACAATAATATAATAAGTGCAAGTGCTCTTGTCACATGCATATATAGATACATATATAATATGTATACGTAAATATTATGAAGAAAACTTGAAAAGTACCATTATGAAAACTACAATTCGATTCAAAGTACACCAAAACATCATCAACAAAGGTGGTCCCATTTCACTAAGACACATCCCCTTCATAAAACCCTAATAAACAAATCCACCACCACTCCCCCACCCCCAAAAAAACAAGAAAGGTGAAAAAAAAATAATAATAATTAAAAGTAGAAAGCGATATCTCATGATCAACACAAGTGAAAGTAACGTTGGCGTTTCTTCCCCGGCAATCCCTGACTATTATTACCGACCAAGAAAGTAGGGTTGTTCTCTATGACCGTCTTCATCGCCCTTCTCAACGTCCCCAAACACACATCACTCTCACCCTTGACACCATTAATAATACCATCGTCATTATTAGCAGCATTATTAATGATCTTAACCCACAAAACACTCTTTGTTCTACCTCCAAGCGTTGACATTTCTGCTCTTACAACCTTGGCTTGGACAGAATTGAGGGCTTGGATTATGTCTAAGATCATCTCAGGGCGATCATCGCAGCACAAGCTGACCTTTATCACGCCCGAGTTATCTTCGCAGGAGTTTATTTTGAGTTCGTCTGTTTCGCTTGGGATCATTAACTTCAACGCCTTGTTGTTTGGATCGTCGTCTTCTAATTGTGAAGCCGTTTTCTTGAGCTCTCTAATTCTTCGAACTGCTTCGCTTAGTAACGATGCTTTGTCTGTCTGAATACGCCATCAAAACAACGTTACATTTCTGTAAGCTCGAGAGAAAGACGAAGGATGTTATTAAAATGCGTAAAGCTTTGGATTTTAAACCTTGGTAGTGTTGGGGAGAATGGATTTGAGGGTTGAAATGTGGCCATTGATTCGCTTTCTTCTTCTTCGTTCAGCTTCTTTGTGGCTGTTGTTCGCTGCAACTGCTTTAGCTTCTGCCATGGATCTTGGGCTAAGAATTTGGTTTGTTTGATCAGCACCATCTGACGATTGTAATGGAGAATAATTATCGTTGAACATGCTATGAAGAAGATGGTCGTAAGAATCTGAACATGCGCCGCCAAGTTCATACAGGTTTGGTATAGAGAACATCTTTTTGTCTGGAAATTTGTGTTCAGCGAAGGTTGTTGTTATATATGTGTATCTATCAGATTGATCATAACGGGTGAGAAGATAATATAAAGAAAATAATGAGAGGGAAGTCAACAAAATACAAAAGAAAACCCTTTTACACCAGTAACAAAGAAAATATTTTTAATTATTTAATAACAATTAGGACGTAAAGTAAAGGGGGGAATTGATGATGATTCGATCTTGAATTCAAAGGAAGATATGCGCGTGCAGAAACTGCAGTAATTATTTGGCATTTATAGGAAAGGAGGATATATGTAGATAGTCATATTTTAATTCTAATTATTGATTATGATGAAACACTGTGGTTCTGATACACACAATTTATGTATGTTTGTATGTAGTTTATTCCTGAATTATGAAATCTTTTGTGACATAGCAGAATCGCTGTGCAGACAAAGGAATCTGACTTCAACTTGTGTTTTCAAGAAAATTCGCAAGAGATCTTATTAGGTTTTGTACTTTACTTCTTTTTTATAGGAAAAAGCTTTGGTTATGGAGATTATTTTAATTAAATATACGTAATGTATTAATATCAAGATTGAATATTCCTCCGAAAGAAATATCAAGACCACCTATATGATAATTTATTTTATTACGTTTCTTTCTAACGTAAAAATGGGCTATGAGCCTATAATCACGGATGTTAAAAACACTTTCTAAATTGCATCTTTAGCCCTACCCAGAAAAAAAGTGCAATAATACGCAGATACAAATCATTACAACGACGAATCCAAGCGAAAAGCAAGGACAAAATAGAATCTATTACAATACAACTAAGAAAAAACACAGTGTTACGCAGGCTCTAACATTACCGTACGGCTTTAGGGTTTTTCTTCGACAGTGAGGACTTTCTAAATTCTTGAGTGGAGATTTTCAAAAGCGCAATCATTTTATTTCGATGTGACACCAGAATTATTTGGCGGGTCCCTTCCTACGAAACATAAAATAAATCAAGAACCAAATGAGAAAAATAAAAAACTTGTCCATCATTTGGAATGGTAACTACACTACACACAAGAACCTCTGCAGTTCTGTGTCTTTACCGACTTCAACGTTATTGCCTAAACATTGAAAGATTTAGACTCCACAAGTTTAAGTTACTGCCCGAGAATTACTCTGTGTATTGTACAGATGATAAAAAAGAGAATATACATATATATATATACTGCTTCATACGCCGCTTCAAGAAATGAAATCTGACAGTGTGAACCTATTACAGGTTCCTTCAACCAAAAAGGAGGACTAAGAATAGATATCATGAAATAAAATCATATAAATCACATGCTAATAGAAAAACATTAAAATATAATATATTCTCCAGAAGATTAGATAAAATATTTCTAAGATAAGGACTTGACATTAGGAGGGGGTAGACAATGAAGAGAGAAAAGAACATATGTGTTGGACTCGAATGAGAACACCAAGTAGACAATAAAGGGCTAAAGTAAATGGACGGTTCATATGTTTGTTCGATGTTTTTTGACCAAGAAATTCAAAATGGGAAAAAAAAGGGTAAATTCCCTATCAGTCCCCTTTCAAGTTTAAACTACCCTTCGAATTTTTTCTTCCTGATCAGTACCCATCTGCGAAAAGTTTCCTATTTAATACCCCAAACATTGAAATGACGGAAATAAAATTTCTTTACAATTGCAAAATAATTTTCAGAAGATGTTATTCTACAACAAAAGATGTTATTATGCCACAGAAGAAATATACTATTTTACTAATAGACATAGTTATTATACCAAAAGTGGACATTATCATATCTAACCAAATATAAGAGTATTATACCAATAGATGTCAAAATTATACTAAGAAATAAGAGTTATCATACGAATTGATCTTTCTACATTATACCCACAAAGACGAAAATTATATCATCAAAATCCATATTTCACCAAAAATATTCAAACAATTGTACCTAAAAATAGTTAATTATACCATATGATATCAACATTATACCAGTAAATAATGTAATTTTAAGTTATTGTTAAATCTGAAATACTCAATTATACCGCAAAGATCGACAATTATACCAACAAATACGAAAATTTAACCATAAAAGTATTCTGAAAATTATACCAGTAGAGCATAATATTATACCAACAAACTAATTTATTACATTATGATGTTTCAATCCAATTTCTGACAATTATACTAACAGAAGTTGATATTATACCAACTGTTTCAATTATTTACTTAAAAACACTATATATGAAATTATACTCACAGACATCAACATTATACGAACAAGTCAACTAATTTAATTTCGTTGTATAAATTAAAATAACAATTTATTGGTATAATAACGAAAATAGATGATATAATCACCTCAATTTCTGGTATAATAGCAAAATTAGTTGGTATAATCTCCAATTTTTCTGTATAAAATTAATATAACTATATATTTGGTATAATAACGAAGAAGATGGTATAATAACGAAAATATATGGTATAATTTTTACAATTTCTGTTATAATTGCAAAATTAGTTGGTACATAATTCAATTTCGCGGTATAAAATTAAAATAACAATATTTATTGGTATAATACACAAAAGAGATGGTATAATCTCCTCAATTTCTGGTATAATAGCAAAATTAGTTGGTATAATCTCCAATTTTTCTGTATAAATTAATATAACTATATTTATTGGTATAATAACGAAGAAAGGTGATATAATAACAAAAATATATGGTATAATTTCACAACTTCTGGTATAAATGCAAAAAATTAGTTGGTATATAATTCAATTTCGCTGTATAAAATTAAAATAATAATATTTATTGGTATAATAACGAAAATAGATGGTATAATCTCCTCAATTTCTGTTATAATAGCAAAATTAGTTGGTATAATCTCCAATTTTTCTGTATAAATTTAATATAACTATATTTATTGGTATAATAACGAAGAAATGTGGTATAATAACGAAATATATGGTATAATTTTCACAATTTCTGGTATAATTGCAAAACTTAGTTGGTATATAATTCAATTTCGCAGTATAAAATTAAAATAACAATATTTATTGGTATAATAACGAAAATAGATGTTATAATCTCCTCAATTTCTGGTATAATACCAAATTAGTTGGTATAATCTCCAATTTTCTGTATAAAAATTAATATAACTATATTTATTGGTATAATAACGAAGAAATGTGGTATAATAACGAAAATATATGGTATAATTTTCACAACTTCTGGTATAACTGCAAAATTAGTTGGTAAATAATTCAATTTCACTGTATAATATTAAAATAAGAATTTTATTGGTATAATAACGAAAATAGATGGTATAATCCCCTCGATGTTTGGTATAATAGCAAAATTAGTTGGTATAATCTCCAATTGTTCTGTATAAAATTAATATAACTATATTTATTGTATAATAACGAAGAAATGTGGTATAATAACGAAAATATATGGTATAATTTTCACAACTTCTGGTATAATAGCAAAAATTAGTTGGTAAATAATTCAATTTCGCTGTATAAATTATAATAACAATATTTACTGTATAATAATAACGAAAATAGATGGTATAATCTCCTCAATTTCTGGTATAATAGCAAAATTATTTGGCATAATCTCCAATATTTCTGTATAACATTAATATAACTATATTTATTGGTATAATAACGAAGAAAGATGGTATAATAACGAAAATATATGGTATAATTTTTTACAATTTCTGTTATAATTGCAAAAATAGTTGGTATATAATTCAATTTCGCTGTATAAAATTAAAATAACAATATTTATTGGTATAATAACGAAAATAGATGGTATAATCTCCTCAATTTCTGGTACAATAGCAAAATTAGTTGGTATAATCTCCAATGTTTTGTATAAAATTAATATAACTATATTTATTGGTATAATAACGAAGAAATATGGTATAATAACGAAAATATATGGTATAATTTTCACAACTTCTGGACTAAAAGCAAAAATTAGTTGGTAAATAATTCAATTTCGCTGTATAAAATTAAAATAACAATATTTACTGGTATAATAACGAAAATAGATGTATCTCCTCAATTTCTGGTATAATAGCAAAATTAGTTGGTATAATCTCCAATTTTTCTATATAAAATTAATATAACTATATTTATTGGTATAATAACGAAGAAAGATGGTATATAACGAAAATATATGGTATAATTTTTTCAATTTCTGTTATAATTGCAAAAAATAGTTGGATAATTCAATTTCGCTGTATAAAATTAAAATAACAATATTTATTGGTATAATAACGAAAATAGATGGTATAATCTCCTCAATTTCTGGTATAATAGCAAAATTAGTTGGTATAATCTCCAATTTTTCTGTATAAAATTAATATAACTATATTTATTGGTATAATAACGAAGAAATGTGGTATAATGACGAAAATATATGGTCTAACTTTCACAATTTCTGGTATATTGCAAAAATTAGTTGGTATATAATTCAATTTATGGTTTAACGAATTATACTAGTACCAATATATAATTAAAACACATCGTGAAAGTAACTTCATAATTGATTGATTGATTGATGAACGTATTTCATATGTTGAGTCAACTAGTTTCAGAATGATGTCGACCATATGTGATATGATTCGACTGATATACAAATTAAAGAATAGAAGCGTTTCTGCATTTCGACCAATTTCCAGTGAATCAATCATTGACAAAAGCATATTGACAGTGAATGAAAAATACCAACTGCCATCGAAGAACATAGTTCGTTGTTTTCTACTTGATCCAAATTTACAATTGGTATAATCTTCGTATGTTGAGCATTGCATCGGTGACCATTGCATTAGTTCTACCAAATTATTAGTTCGATCGAGCATTGCATTGCATTAGTTCTACCAAATTATTAGTTCGATCGAATATAATAGTTGTAACGATTGTTTTATAGCAAGAGTGAAAGCCTATGTATAACAATCAAGTTTGTCTGCTAAAGAATATAGTTATAATTCCTTGATGTTGAACAGTCAAGTTCAACACTGATGCCCTCGAAGAAACATTATAAACCTGCAATTCTACTAGAAATATAGTTCAACACTGATGCCAATCGTTCAACACTGCAATCATCGATGTTGGTATAACAAACAAGTTCAACAATTGTCCTAAAGAAGATAGTTATTATTCCTTAATGATAAGTTCAACATAATAACATCGAACCAACTTGAAAAGAATATAGTTATAATTCCTTAATGATAAGTTCAACACATACCATCTATTTTCATTATTATACCAATAAATATTGTTATTTTAATTTTATAAAGCAAAATTGAATTATATACCAACCAATTTTTGCAATTATACCAGAAATTGTGAAAATTATACCATATATTTTCGTTATTATACCATCTTTCTTCGTTATTATACCAATACATATAGTTATATTAAATTTATCAGAAAAATTGGAGATTATACCAACTAATTTTGCTATTATACCAGAAATTGAGGAGATTATACCATCTATTTTCGTTATTATACCAATAAATATTGTTATTTTAATTTTATACAGCGAAATTGAATTATATACCAACTACTTTTTGCAATTATAACAGAAATTGTGAAAATTATACCATATATTTTCGTTATTATACCAGCGTTATTATACCAATAAATATAGTTATATTAATTTTATACAGAAAAATTGGAGACTATACCAACTAATTTCTCTATTATACCAAAATTGAGGAGATTATACCATCTATTTTCGTTATTATACCAATAAATATTGTTATTTTAATTTTATACAGCGAAATTGATTATATACCAACTAATTTTTGCAATTATATCAGAATTTGTGAAATTATACCATATATTTTCGTTATTATACCACCTTTCTTCGTTATTATACCACTAAATATAGTTATATTAATTTTATATAGAAAAATTGGAGATTATACCAACTAATTTTGCTATTCTACCAGAAATTGAGGAGATTATACCATCTATTTTCGTTATTATACCAATAAATATTGTTATTTTAAATTTATATTGCGAATTGAATTATATACCAACTAATTTTTGCAATTATACCAGAAATTGTGAAAATTATACCGTATATTTTCGTTATTATACCACCTTTCTTCGTTATTATACCAATAAATATAGTTATATTAATTTTATACAGAAAAATTGGAGATTATACCAACTAATTTTGCTATTATACCAGAGAAATTGAGGATATTATACCATCTATTTTCGTTATTATACCAATCAATATTGTTATTTTAATTTTATACAGCGAAATTGAATTATATACCAACTATTTTTTTGCAATTATAACAGAAATTGTGAAATTATACCATTTTTCGTTATTATACCATCTTTCTTCGTTATTATACCAATAAATATAGTTATATTAATTTTATACAGAAAAATTGGAGACTATACCAACTAATTTCTCTATTATACCAAAAATTGAGGAGATTATACCATCTATTTTCGTTATTATACCAATAAATATTGTTATTTAATTTTATACAGCGAAATTGAATTATATACCAACTATTTTTTGCAATTATACCAGAAATTGTGAAAATTATACTATATATTTTCGTTGTTATACCATCTTTCTTCGTTATTATACCAATAAATATAGTTATATTAATTTTGTACAGCAAAATTGGAGATTATACCACTAATTTTGCTATTATACTAGAAACTGAGTAAATTATACCATAATAATTAGGTCCTCTAATTGTAAAATAATCTTGTGTATGGGTAGGATAAACAATTGTATTAGTATAATTAGATCTTTTATTGGTATAATATTTGTTAAATCATTCAGTATTGTTGGTATAATAACCAAACTGTTGGTCTAATCGTATCATGTGTTGGTATATTTATATGCACAATTAGTCAAATATATGGTGGTATAATAAACAAGTTTTTTGGTACGATGTTATACAAAGTAATTCGGGTAGAATAGCTAAAACAGTTGGTATAATGCGATCTTTTGTTGGTATAATAGTAAAAAATTGAATGGAAAAAAATAATATAAAAATGAGTTTATTGGTATAATAATTGAATTTATTGGTATAGTTATTTGAATATTTGTTGGTATAATATTCCTTTTTTTGTTGTCTGCCGTTCGTGGTATGATGTACAAATATTATTTCATATATAAAAATAATAATAATACTATTTGTTGGTACAATAATAATAACAATTGGTATAATAATTTTAAATTTGACTTGGTATAAAAATTGAAACAATTGGTATAATATCTATTTTATTGGTAGAATTATATGTTCGATTTTGGGTATAATTAGTTATTTTCATGGTATAATACCTTCTACATGTGATGTAATAATCTGAAAGTTTTTTAAATCCTTAAGGAAGGGTTATTTTCGTCTTTTCAAGCATTTGGGTATTAAATAGGAAACTTTTAACAGAAGGGTACTGAATAGGAAGAAATAATTCCAGGGGTATTTAAGAGGAAGTTTAAAATTCAAGTGGGACTGATAAGGAATTTACCAAAAAAAAAAAGCTAAGTAGACTTAGTAGAGTACCGTTGAATATTTATTATAAATAACTTATTTAATTTTCTGCAAGAACAACTTGGTACTTACTCTACTCTATGTTTCGTGAAATGGGTTTATGTACAAGCGCTGGCCCATTCAAGGCCCATATATGTCTGGGCGTCGCATCTCTCTCTCAAACAGTACTTGGAAAAAGATAAAAAGAGATGTACTGACAACGTTGCAAGTACTTGAATTAAGGGTATAAGGTATTTTCAAGAAGTGTTCAGGTCCTTTTGAAGTTTTTACGAGGCCCACGGACCTAGTTTCCGAAACTATTAGAAAGGACTCAACTCATTGTAAATGACCTTTTTATCCTTCATATTTGTCAAAATTACACCCATGTGCCGTCGTCTCTCCCAAACGATTGAAGCACAAATCACGTTCAACGAAGACCAAAATTTACGATCTAAAAGCCAGCTCGATCTCGACGTTAATGACCGAATAAGGTTAAATCGATGATAATTTCCCATGAGTGTCAATAATCAATGAAAATTTTTTAAGTTTATAATGAAAAATGCATTAAAAATAATTCGAAAATCTCGTTGAAAAAGGGAAATATTGGACTTTAATGACCGAAATAAGGTGAAATAGATCGTGAGTCTTAATAATCATGAAAAATTGATGTTAATCTAATCGCGAAGAAATTTGGTGCGGCCTAAGTTCAAACTTTTGCTAATCGCTGGGTAACACTTTATGCATTCTGCATTGCTAATAAAACACTCAACGGGTACCGCTTTGTGCATTCTAGATAACACTCAATGCATTCTGCATAACACTTCCTGGGGAGCAAGAACTAAGAGGAACAGATAAAAAACAACTACTGACGACACCACCTGCACTTTTTTTAATATAACTTTGGATCTAGAATTCAAATGATCTTGATTCAAACTCCTGTGAATAGTCAACTTAATTATGTATAACGTTTATTCTTTAAGTTCTTTCTGATTGTCCATTGACCTTAAAAACGTACCTGAAAAATATTTCCGGGTGCTTAGGAATGTTGTCCGAAAATGGCATTGCCCGAAAATTGCAACCTGCACCTTTTTTAGCATAACTTTCGATCTAGAATTCAAATAACCTTGATTCAAACCCTGTGAATAGCCAACTTAATTACATATAACTTTTATTCTTTATGTTATTTCTGATTCAAAGTCCATTGACCTAAAAAACGTGCCGAAAAGGATTTTCGGTGCTTAGGGATGTTTGTTCGAAAATGGCAAATGCATATTTTTTTGTGTAACTTTCGTCTAGAATTTAAATGACCTTAATTCAAACACCTGTGAAATGTATAACTTTATTCTTTAAGTTTTTTCTAATTCGAAGTCTATCCACATACATATGTGCCCGAAAATGTTTTATGGGGCCCTTATTCGATATTCTTGCTATCCAGAACTGGCAGTCAGTCTAATTTCGATCATAACTTTAGATATAGGGCACCAATGATTCTGATTCAAAGTTCTCTGGACATCTAAATTGATTATCCGTAACTTACCTTCTTGAAACTTTCTTAAATTTCGAAGTGTAATCAACTTCAAAATGAACATGAACAAAGGACTTGGGTATTGGTTAGTTAACATAATGCACGTTTTCTTTATCGAGATTCATGTTTTTTTCCATGAATAGTTAGTGCTTGTTGATTATCAACCTTGAAGAATCCTTGTATGAATTTGTTATCCTTTTATTGATATATTTTACTTTAAGTGCTTAGTAAGCAAAAATGAAGAAGTTGAAGTTAATAGTAAGAAACAGTAGGCCCTCTTCTTCAAAAGATGATCATACTTATATGAAATTGATTATACTTACTGAAACCGTTATGGATATGAACTATTAGTTTTTTATTATAACCCACATGGTCGCCTAACATAAATGATTCAAACATCTTCAATTAATCTTAAACGTAAACCCTATGTTGTTTATTGATTTCTTGCAGTAACATTTTTATAATGATCCGTAACTCATGAAGTGGAGAAAAACAGATATTGATATGTAGGTAACATGACACTACAATACGAATAACACAATACATAGTCACAATAACAATTTAAAATGTAATTGGTTTATGTTATGATTTTCCAATTTTATATTGTAACACGCTACATTCACTAAATATATGAATTTACAAAGTTTTAAATAAAATATATTAGTTTACGCAAAAACAAATATATAGAGATTATGTTAGAATTGAGAAGTTGAAGTCCATAGTAAGGAAAACAAGTATCACTCTTCTTCAAAGGATGATCATACTTATACGAAATTGATTCTACTTACTCAAAACGTCGTGAATATGAACTATTAGTTGTTTATGATAATCCACATGGTCGGCCTAACATAAATGATTCAACAAGATTAATGACGTCTTCAATTAATCTTTACGTAAACCCTATGTTGTTTATTGATTTCCTAAAGTAACAGTTTAATAATGATCCGTAACACACGAAGCTGAGGAAAAAAAAACAGATATTGATATATGGGTAACATGGCACTAAAATACGAGTAACACAATACATTGTCACAATAACAATTCAATATGTAATAGTTTAGGTATGATTTGCCAATTTTATATTGTAAACACGCTACATTCACTAAACTATATGAGTTTTACGAAGTTTTAAATAAAACTATATTAGTTGACCGCAAATATATCTGGAGGTTATGTTAGAATTGAAGAAGTTGAAGTTAATAGTAAGGAAAAACAAGTAGCACTCTTCTTCAAAAGATGATCATACTTATATGAAATTGATTTACTTACTCAAAACGTTGTGGATAGAAACTATTAGTTGTTTTATATATAATCCAAAATGGTCGACCTAACATAAATTATTCAGCAAAATTAATGACATCTTTAATTAATCTTAAATGTAAACCCTATGTTGTTTATTGATTGTCTGAAGTAACAGTTAATAATGATCCGTAACACATGAAGCAAAGAAAAAAATAAATAACAAGGCACTACCATACGAGTAATACAATAAATAGTCACAATAATTTAATATGTAATTAGTTTAGGTTATCATTTTCCCAGTTTTATATTATAAACAAGCTACATTCACTAAAAATATATGAATGTACGAAGTTTTAATAAAAATATAATAGTTTACGCAAAATTTACATGGAGGTTGTGTTAGAATTAAAGACGTTGAAGTTAATAGTAAGGAAAACAAGTAGCACTCTAATTTCTAAATTAAACCATCAAATATAATTTAAAATATAGTTTTGACCATAAACCATGTTACGAAGAACTTACTGTGAAAATCTTAGACCTTGATCCTATAAATTAAACGTTTACCCGTCTACCCTAATCCACAAACTATAATAATTCTGGTAACACATAAATCTATAATTAGTAATAGATACACACATAGCTGGTAACAGATTATCTATGCTTGATTTTATTTGGACACTTCCGCCCTAATTCATCTTCATCTCATTCTGGTTTTCCCGCCCGAAATTTCACCGTCCTTTTGATAACAATATCAAGGCAAAATAGTAAAGAAAAGCATATGCTAGTAACAGATCTGCAAATTTTTTAAATCCCGCCAAAACGAAAAAATACACCACACTTCCCTCTAAATACCATCTCAACTAGAAAAAAAAACATATTCCTTCTTCATTTAATTCTAATTAGTAACGTTTTGATACTCCGAGTAATGGTTAGTCGTTACATAGTAACAATCCAATTTATTATCGATATACCACAACCTATCAAACTATAATCAGCTAGTACCGTTAAAGCATGACATAGTAACAAATGTTTTTTATTTAGTAAACAGTTCATCCCCTCAATTCACGAACATCTGGATTTCTACTTGATTTTGATATCTTTCATACCACATGCATTTCACCATTTACGGTTTGTGAGTTAACAATTGAGACATAATTTCGAATCTAATGGCGTAAGTAAAAAAATACCCAAATTATTGGGCTCGACCGTATTTTCGTGAAATTAAATGATGAATATCAGACGAACGAGCAAACAAGGTGCCGCACCGAGCTGCCCATACTATGGGTACTTCGAATTTGTACATATTAGTTGTAATCGTTGCCAAAAACGGCTTTGATTTCATCTTATTTTCGCACAGCAGAACCCTAAATATAAAGATAAAATTCATTACAAATCTTACATCTTGGCGTCGTCAACACCACAATAAATCGTACCTTATACGCCGAAATTAGTTGGCTGATGGACATTCGAAATCGATTCATTCACCGTCAAACGAGATTCATAAAATAAAATTATCTGTCAATAACATTTTCTCTGCATCATAGTGACAGATAATTGATGGAATCATTATACGTATCTAACAATATACACTAATATAGTATAGTTGTCTGCACCATAGGCGACGATTAACCGTCGCCTATACTACACATGAGGGCTTTTCTGTAATATTCTTAAGTATGTAAGATTATTAGGCGTCGGTTGTTGTCTCGCAACCGGCCCTGACACACTCGAATACTAACAAGTGTACTAGGATCGTGCAAGTAGTATAAAATGGATGTAAGTCCAAGTATCGATCCACGATGACAGTTCTATTAATTTTAAGATTTAACCCGAAATTTAATTTAGACTGAACGATTTTTCTTAATAGGGTGTTTTTTATGATATTTTTTTAAACGATTTTTAATATCAAACTGATAAAAACACAAATAAGCAAATACCAAGTAAATAGACGATTAACGTATTGAAAAATCAATTGATAACAACGTGATCAAGGCGCAAAGCTCGTCACGAATTTTCCTACGTCTTCACGCAACCAATCATAAATAACCAAAACGAGTCTTAGTCAAGGTAGAATTTCCTAAAATAATCGCTACTCGTTTGTCCTTCAATAACGATCCTATGCGATAGAGAACCAATCCCTATACGTCATATGACTGTAGTTCTCTACGCACGCATTTAATATTTATGAAATTCCCCGAGTTTTAAACGCTTTCGGCGCCTAAGACCTCGGAAACCACACGAAACTAAACGAATTCCATTTCTGGTCAGTTTTACGTCGTGGTGCTTTATATTTATCGTTCTAACCGGTTCTAATAACTTTGTCCGTCTCATAAACCAATCAAACACACACAAAGCATTAAACTCAAACATAAAACACATAACTCGATTCATACGATTAAATACGATACGAATAACATCAAGACGAACTCATTGTAGTACCAGTAAAATTTAATACGGGATTATTTCAATAATATTCGGAATGTGTGGAGT
>JAPQWV010003571.1:0-39944 GCA_027422505.1 Craterostigma plantagineum
CGGGAATATTCAGGCTTGAATCAGTTTGAGGACCGTCGAACCAAATATCGGCCAAAAAATAATTGGGCCAAAAAATAAAATCCAGCCCATCAGTTCCAAGCCCATCCTTTTAGTGTAACACCAGTAAATTTTAAATACGAGATTAGGGTGTAAATAATTTTGTGAGTCCTCGAATTTAGAGAATTAATATTCGAACGCCCAAAATAATATTCCACTCAAAGAAACTAGACCCGATAAAGAGGCTTAATGATTAAGATAGATAAAGTAATATTAAGGCCCAACACAATAATTAAATGCCCAAAAAGAAAAAAAAATGAGTTGTTGAAGTATTGAAGAGTTATTTCAATAAAAGCCCAAATAAGCATTGAAAGTATTAAGGCCCAAGTCCATTATTATATGTTGACCCAAAATAATAAATGTCTTAAGTAAAATAGTCCAAGTGGGGATTTACTAATTAATAGATGCAAAAATAAGGCCCAAATAGATTTCATTACCTTGGCCCAAATGATTTAAGGATAAGATCTTCCCCAAATCAAGGAAACCAACGTGAATGCCATACTTTCTGATGCGGGTATGACCCCGATCAACGATATTTGGTTCGGGAAAGGCGGTGATGGGTAAGACGGACTGGGCCTTGATGTTCTTGGAGTGTTTTAGGGTTTATACTTTAGTGCTATGAATGAAAGGAATGAGAGAGACAAGGATTTAACGTGGTTCGGACAGGTGTCCTACGTCCACGGGCCGCCGGAAACAGTATCCACTAGTCACAGTCGCGAAATACACACACAGACCTCACTTCGCTCGTTACAGTGCTTTCATGGTGAAAGAATGGATGAAGAAGATGAATAATGTAGAAAATATCTAAGTGTCTTGGTGTTATGATGATTCTTGCCTTGATCTCGTCTCTCTCTATTCACATATACCCAAATTCCCTTTGTTTGCCGAGCTGGCATACTCCCAGGACCACTTGACAGCGACAGGCAGTACATCCTGGGAGGAGACAGCACCTGCGATCGTACTGTTGTCAGACTGACGCGCGCCTCCTCTATTTATAATGTCATCCAATCACAAAACGCCACGTGTTCCCTGGTCGGCCCTTATCCAATATTTCCCGCTCAAGTTGCTTTGCTGCTGGGACCCGCTTCACCTTTTCCGTACAGGGTCACAGGTCCCCACGTGTACTGCCCCTCTGGACATATGTCCAAAAAGTCACTATCTTCAGGTGTCCGGGTAAGGAGGAATGCTAGGCTAAAGTTCACCCCTATCATCCAGTCCCCCTACTCCGAAGTGTAATACGCTAAGTAGTACGGTTCGGAGTACACTTGAAGGAGCATTCCTCCTCTTTAGTGCTCCTGGACTCTTTAATCGGTCTGTGTCGCATTTATGCTGATTGGACAGGTCCTGCACGCTGTGCAGAAGAAAACAGCGTCCGTAGGGTGACACGTGTCCCTACCTGTCACCTCTGCTTTTTGAATTCCTCGAGGCAGTTTCTTTTTCATTTTCCCCCCTTTTTCGAAATAACTCTCCATACTTAGCAAAAAAAACGAGACCCCAATCGTCTTTCTAGGGTTTTCACCGTCTCCTTACCCCCAATCGCACAGTGCCCAGAAATCGCATCTCGCTCGGATTTCTTCTTCGTCTACTGCTCATTCAGGTACGATTTCGTTCCCCCTTCTCCTTATTTCCCCTGTTTTCGCCGATTCGCCCTTAGCTTCCGTATTTCCCCCCTTTTATGCGTCGAAGATATGTCTGATTCTGCTGCTACTGAGAGTGCTCGCGCGGCTCGCGCGGCGTCGCCGGACGTATCCACGTCCTCCACTGCGCCAGGTGATGCCGCCAAAAGGGGGACAAAGCGGAAGGCCCCTTCACCAAATGCGGCGGCGCCTGATCTTCCTCAGCCTTCTTCCTCTCACGCTCCTGCCGACACCTCTTCGGCCGCGCCGACGCCAGCGCCGCCAGCCCCCGATTCGTCTACCTCTCGTCAGACCCGCTCGCGAAGTACTGCCGGAGGTAGCGCCGGCGCAGATGATTGGAAAACGTTTGGTGCGTCCAAGTCGACGTATCGACGCCTAGAGAAGCTCGTTCCAGAGGGTTTTCACAGCCCTAACTTTCACGTTTTCATCCCAAATCCTAACCAGCGTGCCAACTTTCCGCCTTCTCCGGCTCTTGCTTTCTGGGAGAGTCAGATAAGGGCCGGCTTACGCTTTCCAGTTCATCCCTTTTTTGCTGCAGTGTCGCAGGCTTATCGTATACCCTTGAATCAGCTCAGTCCTTCTTCCATTCGTCAGCTGGCAGCTTTTTATGTCCTGGTCACTGCTGCGGGTGGGAGACCTTCTGTAGAACTTGTTCTCTCCCAGTTTCAGCTTAAATCTGCTCCCCCCTTCTTTTATCTGTGCGCGAATCCGCGCGGCTTCGTACACTTCCTCAGCAGAGGTACCCACAAAGACAAGGAGTGGCATCCTTTCTACTTCTTCGTAGCCCCCACAGATAGTGGCTGGGACTTTCCCCATCGTCATTGGGTTCATCAAGTACCCCTGAGACTACCAGAGGTCCAGCCTGAGTGTTCAGAGGAGAATGAGGCGGCTCTCAACCTCTTAAATGTCAGAGCCCCTGAAAGGAAATTTAACATGGTTGAGTTGGTAACCTATCCCGACCTTCTCCATCATTTCAGCCTCTCCTCAAAGTTTCTACCCTTCGACCCCAAGGGTAAGCAGGTTTCCCTCCTGCTTCCTGGCCTCCTTTCTAGATTTTCCTCTCTAACTTAATATGCTTTTTGCAGATATGTCATTCTCTTGGAGAGATGCGTTCCGTGCCCTTCCTGTGAAACAAGAAGAATCCGAAGTTCCAGCTGCGCCTCACTCCTCAGCAGGTCTTGATGAGACTGACCTGCCAGCTTCGGAAGCGAGAGAGAAATCTCCTGTTGGATCATCATCTCCTCATGTGGTGATATCTGACTCAGAAGGTGATGCGAGCAAGAAAGATGCCTCGCCGGTGCCTCCCAAGAAGAAAAAGAAGAAGACTGCTGTGGCAAAGGGGAAGAGGCCACGTGTGGAGACAACCTCTCCCTCTCCTGACACTTCTGAGTTTGCCCCTTTTGTCCACCAAAGCTCTGAGTGGGGTATTAATCAGCGGGCTGACGGGAAGATGGTGCTGGACATGCCCAACAGTTATGACTCCTTGAGTCCTGAGGAGAAGATGAAGTTCATCCAGGCCATCGTGCCTCTCGAACAGCAAAAGGCGCTCCGTCGCCGATCTGACGCTTCTGTCGCTGAGCCCGCCGCCCATCATTGGGCCGAGGTAACTCTCTCCCTTGGCCTCCTTTTGTTAACTATATATTTTTTGTACTTTGTTGATTCGGGCTTGGTTGTCTCAGCTGTCCTCTTTGCTGCCTACTCTCTTGTCTGCGACCTCCCATCGGGGTTTGGCACCCGGTGGTCCCGCCTCTCCTGGGAACAACATGCTTGAAATAATTGAGGAGCGGGACTTAAAGATCGCTCAGTTGGAGGAAGAGCTTAAAAAAGAGAAGGATGAGTGTGAGGTTCGTGCAAAGGACTTAGCTTTAGAGAAGTCCCGTCAGTTGGAGGTGGAGAGTGCAGCTGCCCTTGCTGCTAAGGAGGCTGAGCTTACGACCCGTCTGCATCAGCTCATAGATGCACAGCAAGCTCAAATCGAGCTGAGGGCCAAGGAACTGTTGGCTGAGAGAGAGAGGACCCTGAGGGCTGAGTTGGAGCAAGCCTTCACCACCAAGGTTGGGGATAGTCATTCTGCGGGACAGCTGAAAGGAGTCCAGCTCTGTCAGAAGTACCTTATGGGTTCGCCTCTTGGTATGAGGTTCCTTGCTCAGCTGAGCCAGAGCTGGCATGAGGGCTATCTGTGTGACACCCTCTCTCTGGTGGACTTCGCACCTTTCATGCAGCACTACTTCTTGGGAGGTTTTGCTGCCGGACGCGAGCCCACCTCTACTCTGGACGCAGCGATGGAAGCTATGAGTGCCCCTCCAACTTTTAAGGGAAATCCGGAAGCACCACCTAATCCGGGCTTCTGGTCTGCCAAGGTGCCTCACTGCTCCCCCACTTTGCTGGAGGTCTCGCCTGAGGTCCTTCTGGGTCAGCTCTCCGAATTAGAGCAGCTTGAGTCATCTGCTACTTCAGAGGTCCCCGACTCCACGGCCGGTTCTGGTGCCCCACCTTCTTAGCTTACTACTCTGTTTTTCGAACAATCAATGTTGTTTTTTCCTTTTTCGGACCTCTTTTGTTATTTTCCTGTTTTGAACACTTGTTACTGTTCTTCTGAACACTTGTTGCTGTTCCTTTTTCCGTATGCGTAGTGTTGTGGCGTATTTTCCTTCCTTTCTCGCTTGCCTCCCAACTTAATCGCATCCGGATTTAAATACTTTGGGCCATTTACGCTGAGGTTCTGCATTACTACCACTCTCTACTCCCCCTACTTCGAATAGTGCTGAAGTCTGTCAGCGTATTCGAAGTACACCGAGAGCGTTCCTTTCGACTAATCAGCCTTATTCTTCCCCATTATTATTCCATCAGGCTGTGCTCGTCTCGAAATTCCTCCTCAGGGAAATATTAATCAACAGAAACGCGTACCTGGGGATTTAATGGTACCTCAAACGCTGGCCTTGTTCGACTTTTTTGCCAAGTTCGTTAGGTATTGGTGAACCCGTATAAAAGTCACCTGCATAACTGCATCTAGTGCTCATGAGCATGCATCTTTACGGCCGCGTCTGGGCTAGCCCCATCTGGGTTAAAGGTGCGCAATCTGCGCGGCCACATCTGGGCTACAGGTGCGCAATCTGCGCGGCCACTTCTGGGCTAGCCACATCTGGGCTGCAGGTGCGCAATCTGCGCGGCCACTTCTGGGCTAGCCACATCTGGGCTGCAGGTGCGCAATCTGCGCGGCCACTTCTGGGCCAGTCACGTCTGGGCTATAGGTGCGCATTCTGCGTGGCCACGTCTAGGCCAGCCACATCTGGGCTATAGGTGCGCCATCTGCGCGGCCACGTCTGGGCCCGCCACATCTGGGCTATAGGTGCGCAATCTGCGCGGCCACTTCTGGGCCAGCCACATCTGGGCTATAGGTGCGCAATCTGCGCGGCCACGTCTGGGCCAGCCACATCTGGGCTATAGGTGCGCAATCTGCGCGGCCACTTCTGGGCCAGCCACGTCTGGGCTATAGGTGCGCAATCTGCGCGGCCACTTCTGGGCCAGCCACGTCTGGGCCATAGGTGCGCAATCTGCGCGGCCACTTCTGGGCCAGCCACGTCTGGGCCATAGGTGCGCAATCTGCGCGGCCACTTCTGGGCCAGCCACATCTGGGCTATAGGTGCGCAATCTGCGCGGCCACGTCTGGGCCATGAGGGAATCCAGGGCAGTCCGTAGACAGGATTCGTGGTTATCAATTTTGGGAGAGGGGCCATCAAGACACGAGTTTCTGAAAAACCATTTCATTCAATGGATGGTGCCTCGTTAAAACCTTGCCAAGTAAAACCCCCTTGGGATAAAACCTTGGCGAAGGAAAAAGAGTACACCTTCCTGTTTGATTTATGTACAACCTTCCAACCCCTTACTAAGCGTAATACCTCTTGAGTTTTGAGATGTTCCATGGGCGGGGTATTCTGCGCCCATCCTCATCCTCCAATTCGTATGCGCCGCCTCCCAAAACGCGGGCCACTTTATAAGGACCCTCCCATGTCGAGTCTATCTTCTTCAGCGGCTTAAGTACATCGGCTCTCCTCAAGATTAAGTCTCCCACTTGGAATTGTCGAGGCCTTACTCTCCGGTCGTAAGCCGCTTTTACTCGACTCTTGTATTTTTCCATCCTTACCAAGGCTAGCTCCCTGATTTCCCCTATTAAGTCCAGATCTTCTCTTCGGAGCCGTGCGTTCTGCTCCTCTTCATAGTGGATGACCCTATGCGTCTCCATCCCTATCTCCACGGGTATCAGGGCGGCGGATCCATAGACTAACTGGAAAGGTGTTTCATCCGTAGCTTCTCGCGGAGTGACGCGATATGCCCATAACACGGGGTCAAGGGATTCTAACCATTTACCACCTTCCTGGTCCAATCTGGCCTTGATTCCGTGGAGGATGGTGCGATTGGTGACCTCCACTTGTCCATTAGCTTGAGGGTGTCCTACTGAGACGAACCTCTGCTGTATCTTCATTCCCGTGCAGAACTCACGGACTCGGGCTCCACAGAACTGCGTGCCATTATCGAAGATCAGGATTCGAGGGGCTCCAAACCTACAACAAATGTTATGCCACAAGAAATCTATCACGTTAGCTTCATCGATCTTGGCCACTGCCTTGGCTTCTACCCATTTGCTGAAATAGTCGACGGCGACTATGATGAACTTTTTCTGAGCCTTGGCGACCGGCATAGGCCCGACTATGTCTATTCCCCATTTGTCAAATGGGCAAGGGGAATGCATCAACCCCAGTTCTTCCGCGGGTACGTGGATCCTCGGGCCGTGTTTCTGGCAGCTTTCGCATCGTCTGACCAGCTCCTTAGCATCCCTCAATAGGGTCGGCCAGAAGTACCCGGCCCGGACCACTCTTCGAGCTACCGCCTTGTACCCGGCATGGTCGCCAGCACACCCTTCATGCACCTCTTCCAACACCGACATCCCTTCCTTTTTGGACAGGCATCGAGCGTAGGGATGTACAAAAGTCCTTTTGTATAACTCCCCTCCGATGAGGCAGAACTTTTGCCGAAACTTACCTGCGTCCTTGTGTGTAGGATCGCGCAAGGCTTCCAGGATAGGAGCCCTCCAATCTTCTTCCTCTCCTATACATCCCACCTGCTCCATCCGGTTCTCTCGGCTAGCTGTCAGCATCGTCACCTTTCGGGTCCCCTCAGGGATTGCGGCGCTAGCCAACTTTGCCAGGGAATCCGCCCGTCCGTTCTCCTCTCGGGGGATCTGCCGTATCTCGAAGCTGTCGAAAGAGGCTTTTAGCTTTCCCACTCGCTCAGCGTACCTCACCATTTTCTCATTCTTGGCTTCGTAGTTCCCTTGGACTTGCTGAGTTACCAGCTGGGAATCCGAATATATGACTACTGCGGTAGCTCCCAGATTGTTGAGGATCTCCATCCCTTTCACCAGGGCCTCATACTCAGCCTCATTATTAGACGCTGGAAAGTCAAATGTCACCGCAAATTGTAGTTCGTCCCCTTCGGGCGTAATGATGAGGACTCCTGCCCCGGCCCCAGTTGCTGTGGATGAGCCATCCACATAAGCTTTCCAACTTGGTGACACCTCTCTTCGGGTAGATTCTAACAGAAAGTCCGACAAGGCCTGTCCCTTAATGGCGGGTCGCCTTTCGAACTCAACATCGTATTCGCCCAACTCAACTGCCCACTTGACCATTCTTCCAGAAAGGTCTGGCCTACTCAGGGTTTGTTTCAATAATAAATTGGTACGTACCCGTACTTTATGAGATAGGAAATAGGGGCGCAGCCTCCGAACCGACACCATTACTGCCAAGGCGGCCTTCTCGATCTCGGAGTACCTGCTTTCGGCTCCCTGCATTGTTTTACTCACGAAGTACACCGGCTTCTGGGTGTCACCCTCCTCTTTCAGGAGAACCGAACTCACGGCCTGCTCTCCTGTAGAAAAATACAAGATTAGTTCATCTCCAGGTAAGGGCTTGGTCAATAGCGGCATGTTGTGCAAGTAATTTCTTAGCCCCTCGAATGCCGACTGGCATTCTTCTGTCCATTCGAACAGGCATCCTTTTCGGAGTATTCTGAAGAAGGGTAGGCTTTTATCTGCGGACTTGGCGATGAATCTGCTGAGTGCCGCCAACCTTCCCGTTAAGCGTTGAACCTCCTTGATGTTCCGCGGCGGCTGCATTTCCAGTATGGCCTTCACCTTATTGGGGTTCACCTCGATCCCCCTCTTGGTTACCATATACCCCAGGAACTTCCCCGACTGCACCCCAAAGGTACACTTCGCAGGGTTCAGTTTCATTCCACAGGTCCGGATGGTCTGGAAGGCTTCTTCTAAGTCCGCTACATGATCCTTGGCCCAAGTTGATTTAACTAACATGTCATCCACGTATACCTCCATGTTGCGACCCAGCTGGCTCTTAAACACCGTATCAACCATCCGCTGGTAGGTAGCTCCTGCGTTCTTGAGTCCAAAGGGCATCCGGACATAACCATACGTGCCACCTGCCGTGACAAAGCAAACTTTATCCACGTCCTCCGGGTTCAGCTTAATCTGGTGATACCCCTGATAAGCGTCCATCATGCTTAACATTTCACATCCAGAGGTGGAATCTACCAGCTGATCTATCCTTGGTAAAGGATAGTGATCCTTAGGACAAGCTTTGTTGAGGTCCCGGAAGTCTACACACATCCTCCAGGACCCATTTCCTTTTTTGACCATGACGACATTGGCCAACCAGGTGGGAAACTGTACCTCTTTGACGTGTCCGGCTTTAAGCAACTTCTCCACTTCCGTCCTGATGTCTTGGTCCCTTTCGGCTCCGAACTGTCGGAGTCTTTGTTTCACCGGGTGGCTACCCGGGATTATGTTCAAGTGGTGCATGGCTATCCTCGGGTCCACCCCGGTCATGTCTGCTGGCGAAAAGGCAAAGAGGTCGGCATTCCTCCTAAGGCATTCGACCAGCTGCGATGCAATCTCCTTATCCATCTTCGTTCCCACCTGAGTGGTGAAACCCTCCCTTCCTGGGTAAAGTTCCACTGTCAGCAGTTCTTCATCAGGTTGGGGCTGCAACCTCGTAGGCTCCCCGTCCTCCTGCTCTATCTTCGTTCGTTTTGCTTGTTTGGCCTCAACTCCATCTTTCTCCTTTCCTCCTGTCACAACCTTAACCTCATTGGCATAACAACGACGAGAGCTAACCTGGTCTCCTGAGACTTCCCCCACCTGGTCTCCTACTGGGAATTTGATCTTCAAGTGGTACGTCGAAGGTACTGCCCTGAATCCATTTATGGCTGGCCGCCCCAATATGATATTATATGAAGAAGTAGCATCGACAACCAGGAAGTTAACCATCCGTACCACCCGCCTAGGGGCTTCTCCTAGTCCCACGGGAAGTGTAACTTGGCCTAACGGCTGTATACCAGCTCCACCGAATCCGTATAAGGAAGTGGCCACCGGTTTCAGCTCCGTTCCCAACTTCATCTGCTTGAAGCAGTCTAAGAATAGGATATCTGCTGAACTACCCCCATCAATGAACACTCGTGACACGTTATATCCCGCCACATCCGTGGTAATCACGAGAGCGTCGTTATGGGGCCGGACGACATCGACCTCATCCTGTGCTCCAAACTGTATGTTCCCTGTGGTCTCCATCTGACCCACCAAGCTGCCTTCTGTCTGGGCCTTTCCTCTATCTCTCATTCTAGCATACGACTTCCGCGCTCTGTGTGAGTCCCCGCCATCTGGGCCTCCCACTATGATGAGGATATGAGCTCTCGGCTGGCTAGGTCCCGGCCTGTTGGGTTCCATCATAGGTTGTTTTCCCTTGTCGGGTAGCGGACCTTCCCTCTCCCGAGGCTGTGTTGGCGGGACCGGTCCTCTATCTCGATATATAAACTCCTTGAGATGCCCTGCCTTTATCAACCTTTCTATTTCATTCTTCAGATGCGTGCAGTTGTCGGTATGATGCCCATATTCATTATGGTAGCGGCAGAAGGGCCCCGACGTGGGCTTTGGGTGTCCCCGCGGGCTGGCTCGAGGATACCGCATGTCTGGGTGTCTTGATGCCACAGCCAGGACTTCTTCCAGGTTCGCTCGCAGAGGAGTGTACTTCTGATACCTAGGAGGGAATCTGTTCGCACCACCCGCCATAGGCCTTCTGATCGCTGGAGGGTGAGTGACCCGGACATTTGCCCTGCTCCTATTGTGGCTCTGTACTTCTTTCTTAGGCATCACTCTGGACGTTCCTTCTCGGATTTTCGCCAGCCTGCTTTCCTCCAGGTTTATGTACTTATCCGCTCTGCCCAACAGTTCCTCAAACGTTTGTGGGGGCTTTTTAGAGAGCGATGCGAAGAAGTCGCCAACCTGCAAACCATGAACCAAAGCGTTAATTTTAACAGAGGTGGTGGCAGAGGGTACCTCCAAGGCTGCCACATTAAATCTTCTGATGTAAGATCTAAGGCTCTCGTCCGGTCGCTGCTTGATTTGAAACAAAGACATGACCGACTTAGGTGGCTTCCTAGCGCTAGCAAACTGGTTGATGAACATCTCCTGGAACTCCTCAAACGAGTGGATAACCTCTGGTTCGAGCTGGCTGAACCACTGTTGAGCAGCCCTCACCAGAGTTGTCAGGAAGACTCTGCATTTCACTCCCTCCGAGAAGTTGTGCAGTAGGATGGTATTCTTGAAACGTAGCACGTGTTCCTCCGGGTCAGTGGTACCATCATACTCATATGGCAACTGTTTAAAGTTGAGCGCAACTTCCCCTTCCAACAACCCTTTGGCCAAAGGCGTACCGGCCTGATATAGCCCTCGCAGATGGGGTCTGGTTGTTTTGTTTCGGATCTCATCTAGTACTTTCCTGAGGTCCGACACTTGCCTCCTAAGCTCCTGTCCCTGGGAACTAACGCCTCCTTCTCGACCGCGCATGCCGTAGCTTCTAACTTCCACTTGGTGTTCCCCAGCCTTCTCCTCTCCTTCCGCCATGTGTCCACTGGCCATGGTCATCGGAGGCACGGCGTTCCTTGGATTCACCGGTCCTTCACGAACTCCTCTAGAAGGTCCCCCTCGCCCATGTGTTGGGGCCTGTGGCCCCACATCTCTCTCTTCCTGGGTAGCCTCTCTTCTCGGCGAGTCTCTGTCTGGCGGGCGACGCAAGGCTTCTTCCCCAGCCACCATGTTTTCTCCTACGGTTTCTTCCCACTCTGAGACATGGCCCTCTGAGGTTCGGACCTGAACAGAGAAGGGCTGCTTCCGTTTGCCCTTGCTCCTTGCCTTCTTAGCGGCTATGGCCGCGTCCACTGCATTCTTCACCAACAGATCTAGCTGTTCCACCGTCATGGTCACAGGGGTTTGAGGCGGTATGGCTCCAGATGGTCCCGCAAAGGTGGGCAGTGGTGTAACCACTGGGGCCTCGATCGGTGAAGCCAGCGTCGGAGCCGGCGTAGGACTTTCCCCCGATTTCCCCGCAGCTTCCTCAAACCGTCCTTGCAAGTTTTGTGCCAATGACGGCTGTTCCTCCATCGTGGTTAACGTCTATTCGTCTCTAAGATCTGCTACTCCTCTAGCAACGACAACCTTCCACTGTCCCTCTCACGTTTCTTCAGATAACACGATCTCAGCTTGCCTTCCTCGACCTATCTTCAAGCAGACCCAGAAACAGTCTGCCTTCCTTGCCGTTACTACCCAGCGCACTCACGTCTCAAGCCATCTTTCCCACAGACGGCGCCATTTGATGCGGGTATGACCCCGATCAACGATATTTGGTTCGGGAAAGGCGGTGATGGGTAAGACGGACTGGGCCTTGATGTTCTTGGAGTGTTTTAGGGTTTATACTTTAGTGCTATGAATGAAAGGAATGAGAGAGACAAGGATTTAACGTGGTTCGGACAGGTGTCCTACGTCCACGGGCCGCCGGAAACAGTATCCACTAGTCACAGTCGCGAAATACACACACAGACCTCACTTCGCTCGTTACAGTGCTTTCATGGTGAAAGAATGGATGAAGAAGATGAATAATGTAGAAAATATCTAAGTGTCTTGGTGTTATGATGATTCTTGCCTTGATCTCGTCTCTCTCTATTCACATATACCCAAATTCCCTTTGTTTGCCGAGCTGGCATACTCCCAGGACCACTTGACAGCGACAGGCAGTACCTCCTGGGAGGAGACAGCACCTGCGATCGTACTGTTGTCAGACTGACGCGCGCCTCCTCTATTTATAATGTCATCCAATCACAAAACGCCACGTGTTCCCTGGTCGGCCCTTATCCAATATTTCCCGCTCAAGTTGCTTTGCTGCTGGGACCCGCTTCACCTTTTCCGTACAGGGTCACAGGTCCCCACGTGTACTGCCCCTCTGGACATATGTCCAAAAAGTCACTATCTTCAGGTGTCCGGGTAAGGAGGAATGCTAGGCTAAAGTTCACCCCTATCACTTTCCCTTGCTAGTTAGCCTAAAAACAATTATTACTTGTCCAAGGAAGAACCGAAAGTGAGAGAAAACAAAGAGGCAAGAAAGACCAAAGAAAGAAGAAACGAAGAAGATGAAGCGGAGTGAGGACCTTTGGCATGCTCAATCCATCACAAACCATTTAATCGAAGCTAGCTTAGGAAGAGAGGTAGGTGGATTCCTCACCTACAACACATAAAAATACTTGAATGGTTCGAAAATGGGAGGTTTCGGCCACGTTGTTGTTTATTGTGTGCTTAATCTTGAGTTTGTTGGTACTAATTGTTTGGTATTAAGTGTTTCGTCCCAAACCTATTATATGGGTCTTTTGTAGGTGAATTAATTTCATCTACGACACGTGAAAGTTTTTATTTTAAAATTTCAGATTTGAGCGCCTCCCTTTTTGTTTGAATTTTCTGAGAATTGTTTGAAAGTTTGAAGGTTCGAGGGTTTTATGAGTTTGATGAGTGGGAATAGTAGATAACGAGTGAAATTTAGGGCTTTAGTACGTGGGTTTGGAGCTTCGCGAATTGAATGAGTTGTCGGGTCAAAGATGTAGGGCGCGGGGTTAATTTAACTTCTCGAATTGTACTCTATGCCGGGGGAAAAGTTCAGGAATCATAGGAGTTCGCGAATCGTAGGATTTCGCGGGTTGTGTTCGCGAAGCCTTCCATGTGCGAGAAGGGTTTCTCGAAGTCTAAGGGTTCGCGAAGTGTATCTTTTCGCGGGCCGTATAAGTTTGCCAATTGACCAGAGATTTTTGCGGGTTGACCGACCTTTTATTCATGTTTGGCGAACTTAGAATTTTGGGCGGACTTAGGGTAAGTGAAATTTGGGCCTTAGTCCATTATCAAACCCATTTCTCCTATGAAATCAGTTTCGGACATAGACTAGTATAATGGGCCAACGGATTGTATTTATTGTAACTATTATTTTTAGTATTGATCTTCGAGGGATACAATATGTGATTCTTATTTTGCGTAGTTTATATAATATGCATTTCATATCACTGCATATCACGACATTGTGAGAGATGATGACCGCGTGGGCGGTGACACTTTATAGTGTCGATTGAGTGGGGTAGAGTGTGCCGATTTTGGCAGTTGTACTCTTAGAGGAGTTGAGGTTGTTGGACTCATGGGGCACCTGACGGGAGACAGACGTGAGCGATTTGTCTACTTGGGCTTGAGCAACTCAAGGTGCAAACCGTCGGTTGAGCTCTGTAGCGGAAGGGGCGACCTACGGGAGGAAGCTGACGTGAGCGATCAGTGGACTATAGCGTGGGCACCGTTAGTCTGGCGTGAGTGACCAGTTTTATTTTATTGCGCGCTAGGGTAGCGGAAGGGGCGACCTACGGGAGGAAGCTGACGTGAGCGATCAGTGGACTGTAGCTGGGCACCGCTAGCCTAGCGTGAACGACCAGACGTTTTATTTTATTGCACGCGAGGTGCTGAGTTCAGCCTAGGGCCCTGATATTGAGATAGAGTAGAGTGTGGGAACGTTCGTGCATTGCATTATATCTTGTGGCGAGGTGTCGGGATTGGGATTAAGTGCACACTGCATTTGCATGAATTCACCTTCTGAGCGTATCGTTCAGGCCTTTATGTGTTGTAGGTATTGATGAGTTCGACGTCGGGGAACGTCAGGACTAGGTTAGCGGCTGGTGGCGGTAACTCCATGGGCTTTTGAGGGCGAGAGCGGTACATGGATGCGACCTGTGGAGGCTTTAGATATTTTGATTTTTGGGGCTTCGGCTCATGTAAAGGACGCCTATTGTAAAACAATATAATATTTTTATTATATGTACTTTATTATTTAAAAAGGTTTTATAAAATGGGCTTTCCGTGGCTTTCGTTGCGGAAGTCCGCCAACATTTTAATTAGAAAAGTAGGGTCGTTACATTTAGGCCCAAGACCATCTCAACCCATCTACATTGTTTAAGCCCAAACCCATCTATGATATAATAGATACACAATACATACGCATGCTAACACACGCACAAAGGAAAAACGAAGACCCGCACGCAGACAACGCACACAAACGTTGAAAGATGGAAAAAGAAAAAAAAAAGAAAAAAAATAATTAATTAAAAAAATGATGACATGGCAGGCTGATGACGTGTAACTGACACGTGGACTGACGTGGCACTGACTAGGCGTGGTGATGTGGCTGATTGAAGGGGTAGTGGGTATGAGTCCAACAGTTATGACTATTCCCAAATTGATCCCTGGCCAAAGGTTGTGCCTATTTGCAAATTCGGCCCAGTCAAAGGAGGTCAACTGAAAAGTTATGACTTATCACGAATTGACCCCTGCAGCTTTTCAGCAGTATATATAGGCCCCCTGGCAGATTGGAAATTCATTCAATTCACTCCCACCACTTTAGAAAAAGTTGACAGCACATCCCTTAGTAATAAAAAAGCAAGAAAGGCTCGAGTCTTTAGTAGATTCGCCCGATAAGTTCATTACGGTGTGCGACGTTTCGAAATCCTGAAGTCGTTGTATCTTCGAGACGTATTGCGACAACCTGAGGCACTGAAAACGGGGCAATAACGTCTTACGAAAAGCATACGACGTACGTGGCTCGACTTTGCCTAACAAGCCGAAACTCCGTCCAAGTTTTACGAGCGCCACCGACCAGACGCCCAACACCGAAACCAATAATCGTAAGACGTTATATAGTCTGATCGATGGCGACAATAGCGATTATTCCCACCGTCGTGCCGCTGACGGAAAATAGCCACGCCGAAAGGCCGACGAAATTCAATGGGGGGACTTCAAGAGATGGCAACAAAAAATACTATTTTAACTCACCACGTGCCAGAAAGGTGTTTGAGAGTGATAAATATGTACTGACCAAAAATGGTCATTTCGTAGGAAAGGGCTACCTCGAGAAGGGGCACTTTAAAATGAATATAATGCCTGTAGTACGCGAGATTGAGCTTGCTAATAATAATAAAGAAAGTTCATCTTACTTGGTTAAGTGTTCTAATTATGGCATCATAGATTATGACACATGGGTTTAAATAAAATGAAAACGTTAATAAGTTTAAACCTGCTTCCACAAATGGAAGTCGACTCACAACAAAATGTGAAGTCTGTGTCGAGGAAAAAATGGCCAAGGCACCATTCTTCTCTGTTGAGAGAAGTTGTGCGCCTCTAGAACTGATCCAGATATATGTGATCTGAAGTTCGTGCAGACTAGAGGTGAAAAAAGTGGTTTATTACTTTTATCGATGATTGCACGAGATTTTGTTACGTATATTTGTCAAGTGGCAAGGACGAGGCTCTTGATGTCTTCAAAAGATATAAGAGTAAAGTTGAAAATCAACTAAACTCACGAATAAAAATAATTCGAAGTGATAGAGGATGAAATACGTGGTGCCGTTCGAAGAATTTTGCCAAGAGCACGACATTATTCATCAAACAACCGCGCCTTATTCACCCCAGTCAAACGGCATTGCTGAACGCAAAAATAGATCTCGTAAGGAGATGATGAATGCTATGTTGATCAGTTCTGGGCAACCTCAGAACTTGTGGGGGGAAGCAATCCTCTCGGCAAATCGCATTATGAATATGGTGCCACACAAAAAGAAAAAAAAGACTCCATACGAACTATGGAAAGGTAGGGCTCCGTCATACAATTACTTGAAAGTGTGGGGGTGTCTAGCAAAGGTCGAAGTACCTAAACTTAAACAGGTTAAGATAGGACCCAAGACTGTTGATTGCATTTCATCGTATATGCTAATAACAGTAGTGCATATAGATTTATAGTGCACAAATCAGAAAATCCTGAAATAAACATAGGTATGATATTTGTATCGAGGAATGCAATATTATTCGAGAGTATTTTCCAAATAAGGAAAGGAAAGAAATAAGCTATAATAAGCGAACTTACGTGCCGTGGAGAGTTCACCTCAAGAAAATGAGGAACCACGACAAAGTAAATGTAAAAAGGTGGCCAAATCATTTGGGACTAATTTCCTAACTTATATGTTAGATGATGAACCACGTACTTTGCAAGAGGCATTGGTTAGTCCAGAAGCTTCATTCTGGAAAGAAGCTATGAACAGCAAGATTGAGTCCATTATGCAAAACCATACGTGGGAGCTGGTAGAACTCCCAAAGGGGTGTAAGCCTTTAGGATGCAAATGGATCCTCAAAAGGAAGCTTAAGACCGACCGATCAATCGAAAAATATAGAGCTCGTTTAGTAGCTAAAGGGTTTAGCCAAAAAGAGGGGTACGATTTCTTCGATACCTACTCAACCGTGACAAGGATTACATCCATACGGGCCTTGATCGCTATAACAGCGTTGTATGACCTCGAGATACACCAGATGGACGTGAAAACAGCCTTTCTAAATGGGAAACTCGAGGAAGAAATATATATGAGACAGCCCGAAGGGTTTATTGTACCCGAGCAGGAAAATAAAGTGTGCCGACTCGTGAAGTCACTTTACGGGCTTAAGCAAACGCCGAAACAGTTGCACGAGAAGTTCGACATGACGATGTTGTCGAATTGGTTTAAGGTTAATGAGTGTGATAAATGTGTTTATATAAAAGGCACACCCGAAGAGTTTGTGATTGTTTGTCATTACGTAGACGATATGCTAATTATGGGAAGCAGTCACAAAATAATCATGAATACAAAGAATACGCTGAAAAATTATTTCAGTATGAAGGATATGGGGTTGGCTGACGTCATTTTGAGAATAAATGTCTCTAAGACGTCCGAAAGAATTGTGATTACACAACCTCACTATGTTGAGAGCGTGTTAAAGAGATTTAACGCCTTCGATGATCCTCCGACTAACACACCTGTGGACACTAATATACACTTAGCCAAAAATAGAGGAGAGCCCGAACTCGAATATGCTCGGGTGGTTGGCAGTCTGATGTATCTGTCTAACTGCACTCGACCTGACATAGCGTACTCAATTAGCAAGCTGAGTAGGTTTACGAGTAACACGGGTAGTAGCCACTGGGTAGCACTAAGCAGAGTGCTAAGATATTTGAAGCACACTATTAATCACGACATACTATACTCGAGATAAGATATCCGGCAGTACTAGAAGGGTATTGCTTTGCGAATTGGATATCTGATAGTAAAGACTCAAAATCCACGAGTGGTTATATATTTACCATCGGTGGAGGAGCAGTTTCTTGGAAGTCCTCCAAACGAACGTGCATAGCTCGATCCACGATGGAGTCGGAGTTCATCGCACTAGATAAAATTGACGAAGAAGCAGAATGGCTTCGAAATTTTATGGAGGATGTTCCGTGTTGGAATAAACCTGTGCCACCAATTATGATTCACTGCGATAGCATGGCGGCTATCGACAGGGCACCGAATTGTATGTATAGCGGTAAGTCTCGGCACATTCGTCGTAGACATAACACCGTAAGACAGCTTATCTCTAGCGGAATAATTTCCACCGAGTATGTAAAGTCAAAGGAAAATATTGCGGATCAACTGACAAAAGGCATAGCTAGAGATCACTTAGAAAACGCAGTAAGGGGAATGGGACTTTAAAACACAGCAAAGAACAAAAGCAGTGGTAACTCAACCTCGATGAGTGGAGATCCCACGAACTTGGTTCGAAATTCCTGAAGTCGTTGTATCTTCAGGACGTATTGCGACAACATGAGGCACTGAAATACGGGACAATAACGTCTTACGAAAAGCATACGGCGTACGTGCCTCGACTTGGGTCCTATGTTGAGAGCGTGTTAAAGAGATTTAACGCCTTCGATGATCCTCCGGCTAAGGCACCCGTGGACACTAATGTACACTTAGCCAAAAATAGAGGAGAGCCCGTATCGCAACTCGAATATGCTCGGGTGATTGGCAGTCTGATGTATCTGTCTAACTGCACTCGACCAGACATAACGTACTCAATTTGTAAACTGAGTAGGTTTACGAGTAACACGGGTAATAGCCACTGGGTAGCACTAAGCAGAGTGCTAAGATATCTGAAGCACACTATTAATCACGGCATACTATACTCGAGATATCCCGCAGTACTAGAAGGGTATTGCGATGCGAATTGGATATCTGATAGTAAAGACTCAAAATTCAACAGTGGTTATATATTTACCATCGGTGGAGGAGCAGTTTCTTGGAAGTCCTCCAAACGAACGTGCATAGCTCGATCCACGATGGAGTCGGAGTTCATCGCACTAGATAAAGCCGACGAAGAAGCAGAATGGCTTCGAAATTTTCTGGAGGATGTTCCGTATTGGAATAAACCTGTGCCACCAATTATGACTCACTGCGATAGCATGGCAGCTATCGGCAGGGCACCGAATTGTATGTATAACGGTAAGTCTCGGCACATTCGTCGGAGACATAACACCGTAAGACAGCATCTCTAGCGGAATAATTTCCACCGAGTATGTAAAGCCAAAGGAAAATATTGCGGATCCACTGACAAAAGGCATAGCTAGAGATCACTTAGAAAACGCAGTAAGGGGAATGAGACTTTAAAAATACAGCAAAGAACAAAAATAGTGGTAACTCAACCTCGATGAGTGGAGATCCCACGAACTTGGTTCGAATTCCTGAAGTCGTTGTATCTGCGGGGCGTATTGCGACAACCAGAGGCACTGAAATACGGGGCAATAACGTCTTCTGAAAAGCATACAATGTACGTGCCTCGACTTCGCCTAAAAAGCCGAAACTCCGTCCAAGTTTTACGAGCGCCACCGACCAGACGCCCAACACCGGAACCAATAATCGTAAGACGTTATATAGTCTAATCGATGGTGACAATAGTAATTATTCCCACCGCCGTGCCGCTGATGGGAAATAGCCACGTCGAAAGGCCGACGAAATTCAATGGGGGGGGACTTCAAGAGATGGCAACAAAAAATACTATTTTATCTCACGACCCTAAACCTGGTGCGCTTTCTGAAAGAGCTCCCGCCCTAGGTGAACGCCAACGGCGCCGCTGACGACGCTGCACTCGAAGTTGACGAACAACAACAGGCGGCGTTGGACGCTTGGAATCATAATGATTTCATGTGTTGTAACTACATTCTGAACGCCCTAGACGACTCCCGATACAACGTCTTTGCAGTGC
The DNA here is from genome assembly GCA_027422505.1 of Craterostigma plantagineum. Lineage (NCBI taxonomy): Eukaryota > Viridiplantae > Streptophyta > Magnoliopsida > Lamiales > Linderniaceae > Craterostigma > Craterostigma plantagineum. Next base: position 19,213 of record JAPQWV010003571.1, read on the forward strand.
CCAAGACTGCTAAAGAGTTGTGGGACTCGTTAGATAAGAAATACAAGACCGACGATGCTGGACTGAAAAAGTTCATAGACGGCAGATTCTTGGACTATAAGATGACCGACTCCAAACCAGTGTTGGACCAGGTCCGCGATCTGTAACTGATAATCCATGATATACACGCGGAGAATATACAGATCAGCGAATCCTTCCAGGTAGCTGCTATAATAGAGAAGCTGATGCCCATGTGGAATGACATCAAGAACTACCTCAAGCACAAGCGTAAGGAAATGGGGCTTGGGGACCTGATTGTGAGGCTTCGAGTTGAAGAAGATAATCGAAGGATCGAGGCCAAGAACAAAAGGAGCAGCGTGGAGGTACGTGCGAACCTGGCCGAATCTAGCACCGGCAAAAAGTGCAAGAGGCCTAATACGATGCAACAGAAGCCGAACAAAATAAGGGGCAACTGCTACAATTGCGACAAACCTTGGCATATGGCCAAGGACTGTCCGCTGAAGAAAAAGAGCAAAAAGAGCCAAGCTCACCTGACCGAGGCAGAGCGGGGGACAGATCTGACAGAGATGGACCTAGCCGCCGTCGTATACAAGGCCAACGTGGTGGACAATCCTAGGTCGTGGTATATCAACTCTGGAGCGACTCGCCACATCTGCTCCAATAACGAGATGTTTTCAACCTACATCCCTATCACAGGCAGGAAGCTGTTTATGGGAAACTCAGCCGCCTCTGACATCGTCGGATTGGGGAAGGTGGTGCTGAAGATGACCTCGGCAAGGAACTCACCACGTGCCAGACAGGTGTTTGAGAGTGATACATATGTACTGACCAAAAATGGTCATTTCGTAGGAAAGGCTACCTCGAGAAGGGGCACTTTAAAATGAATATAATGCCTGTAGTATGCGAGATTGAGCTCGCTAATAATAATAAAGAAAGTTCATCTTACTTGGTTGAGTGTTCTAATTTATGGCATCATAGATTAGGACACGTGGGTTTAAATAAAATAAAAAGTTAATAAGTTTAAACCTGCTTCCACAAATGGAAGTCGACTCACAACAAAATGTGAAGTCTGTGTCGAGGAAAAAATGGCCAAGGCACCATTCTTCTCTGTTGAAGAAGTTGTGCACCTCTAGAACTAATCCATATAGATAGATATATGTGATCTGAAGTTCGTGCAGACTAGAGGTGAAAAAAGTGCTTTATTACTTTTATCGATGATTGCACGAGATTTTGTTACGTATATTTGTTAAGTGGCAAGGACGAGGCTCTTGATGTCTTCAAAAGATATAAGAGTGAAGTTGAGAATCAACTAAACTCACGAATAAAAATAATTCGAAGTGATAGAGGAGGAGAATACGTGGTGCTCTTCGAAGAATTTTGCCAAGAGCACGACATTATTCATCAAACAACCGCGCCTTATTCACCTCAGTCAAACGGCGTTGCTGAACGCAAAAATAGATCTCTTAAGGAGATGATGAATGCTATGTTGATCAGTTCTGGGCAACCTCAGAACTTGTGGGGGGAAGCAATCTTCTCGGCAAATCGCATTCTGAATATGGTGCCACACAAAAAGAAAGAAAAGACTCCAAGACTGTTGATTGCATTTTCATCGTATATGCTAATAACAGTAGTGCATATAGATTTCTAGTGCACAAATCAGAAAATCCTGAAATGAACACATGGATGATATTTGTATCGAGGAATGCAGTATTCTTCGAGAATATTTTTCCAAATAAGGAAAAGAAGGAAATAAGCTATAATAAGCGAACTTACGTGCCGTGGAGAGTTCACCTCAAGAAAACGAGGAACCACGACAAAGTAAACGTAAAAAGGTGGTCAAATCATTTGGGCCTGATTTCCTAACTTATATGTTAGATGATGAACCACGGACTTTGCAAGAGGCATTGGCTAGTCCAGAAACTTCGTTCTGGAAAGAAGCTGTGAACAGCAAGATTGAGTCCATTATGCAAAACCATACGTGGGAGCTGGTAGAACTCCCAAAGGGGTGTAAGCCTTTAGGATGCAAATGGGTCCTCAAAAGGAAGCTTAAGACCGACGGATCAATCGAAAAACATAGAGCTCGTTTAGTAGCTAAAGGGTTTAGCCAAAAAGAGGGGTACGATTTCTTCGATACCTACTCACCCGTGACAAGGATTACATCCATACGGGCCTTGATCGCTATAGCAGCGTTGTATGACCTCGAGATACACCAGATGGACGTGAAAACGGCCTTTTTAAATGGGAAATTGGAGGAAGAAATATATATGAAACAGCCCGAAGCGTTTATTGTACCCGGGCAGGAAAATAAAGTGTGCCGACTCGTGAAGTCACTTTACGGGCTTAAGCAAGCGCCGAAACGGTGGCACGAGAAGTTCGACATGACGATGTTGTCGAATGGGTTTAAGATTAATGAGTGTGATAAATGTGTTTATATAAATGGCACACCGATGAGTTTGTGATTGTCTGTCTTTACGTAGACGACATGCTAATTATGGGAAGCAGTCACAAAATAATCATGAATACAAAGAATATGCTGAAAAATTATATCAGCATGAAGGATATGGGGTGGGCTGACGTTATTTTGGGAATAAATGTCTCGAAGACGTCCGAAAGAATTGTGATTACACAACCTCACTATATTGAGAGCGTGTTAAAGAGATTTAACGCCTTCGATGATCCTCTGACTAAGACACCTGTGGACACTAATGTACACTTAGCCAAAAATAGAGGAGAGCCCGTATCGCAACTCGAATATGCTCGGGTGATTGGTAGTCTGATGTATCTGTCTATCTGCACTCGACCTGACATAGCGTACTCAATTAGTAAAGTGAGTAGGTTTACGAGTAACACGGGAAGTAGCCACTGGGTAGCACTAAGCAGAGTGCTAAGATATTTGAACCACACTATTAATCACGGCATACTATACTCGAGATATCCCGCAGTACTAGAAGGGTATTGCGATGCGAATTGGATATATGATAGTAAAGACTCAAAATCCACGAGTGGTTATATATTTACCATCGGTGGAGGAGCAGTTTCTTGTAAGTCCTCCAAACAAACGTGCATAGCTCGATCCACGATGGAGTCGGAGTTCATCGCACTAGATAAAGCCGGCGAAGAAGCAGAATGGCTTCGAAATTTTCTGGAGGATGTTCCGTGTTGGAATAAACCTGTGGCACCAATTATGATTCACTGCGATAGCATGGCGGCTATAGGCAGGGCACAGAATTGTATGTATAACGGTAAGTCTCGGCACATTCGTCGGAGACATAACACCGTAAGACAGCTTATCTCTAGCGAAACAATTTCCACCGAATATGTAAAGTCAGAGGAAAATATTGCGGATTCACTGACAAAAGGCGTAGCTAGAGATCACTTAGAAAACGCAGTAAGGGGAATGAGACTTTAAAAACACAGCAAAGAACAAAAGCAGTGGTAACTCAACCTCGATGAGTGGAGATCCCACGAACTTGGTTCAATGAGACAACTAAGCTGTGATTAGTCCAGTGGTGTACTTGGAAACTAATAAAGTCCATTCTTGACAGCTGCCCAAGTAATTTCCCAATGACGTGTGGTTAGGGTAAGCACTTATGCTTTTAATGATGACTATACCAAAGTGGTGGAGTATTTCGGGCTACTCCAGGATTAAGTCCTAATAGCCGGTCACCTATATAAGTGTGAAGTGGGTCGCTTCAATGGAAAACACTTATGAATTGGAGATATGGTCCACGGCCGAAACGGACACAACGTGAGAATCGAAAAGAGATTAGACATCACTGTGTGTATAATGTTGTCTTACACAAAAAGCCGCCAGTTCAAAACATCAAGTTCACTGAGCAACAAGTAAATCCAATAGTATTTCACTAGGGAAGGTTCAAAGCCACAAGCTACCTATCCCGATGCAGTGATGGGTCGTCGGGACTTTCTTGCAAGAGTCACCATGCATTGCATTTACATAAATTTCCATTCATGTTGGGGATTGTTGGGTTTTAAGCCTAATGGGTCTGGGCCCAAGTGTGAGTAATTAGCCCACTAAGAGAAGAGCTGAAATAATTTTATTAAATCGAGAAGACGTCAGTCACCGAAACAAGAAATCGTTGAAAGATTACGAATCTACGTTTCGAGACGAATCTAACGAATATTAATTTGCTCAAAACCGATATCGGGTGAATGAGAAATTAATTAGTAAAGCCAGCCCAAATAAAATAAAAAAGAAAAAAAAGAAAAAAATAACTAATTAAAAAATGATGACGTGGCAGGCTGATGACGTGTCACTGACGCGCGGACTGACGTGGACTTAAGGCGCTGACTAGGCATGGTGATGTGGCTGATTGAAGGGGTATTGTGTATGAGTCCAACAGTTATGACTATTCCCAGATTGACCCCTGGCCAAAGGTTGTGCCTATTTGCTAATTCGGCCCAGTCAAAGGAGGTCAACTGAAAAGTTATGACTTTTCGCGAATTGACCCCACAGCTTTTCAGACAGTATAAATAGGCCCCTTGGTAGATTGGAAATTCATTCAATTCACTCCCACCACTTTAGAAAAAGTTGACAGCACATCCCTTAGTAATAAAAAAGCAAGAAAGGCTCGAGTCTTTGGTAGATTCGCCTGATAATTTCGTTACGGTGTGCGACGTTTCGAAATTCCTGAAGTCGTTGTATCTTTGGGACGTATTGCGACAACCTGAGGCACTGAAATACGAGGCAATATCGTCTTACGGAAAGCATACGATACGTGCCTCGACTTCGCCTAAAAAGTCGAAACTCCGTCCAAGTTTTACGAGCGCCACCGACCAGACGCCCAACACCGGAACCAACAGCAGTAACGAGCGAGGCAGCTCCGCGTGAATTGGAGCGAGCTGGGCTGCGAAGGGTGATGAGGTGCTGTCGTTGGGTTGAGAGCAAGAGCTTCGGACAGTGGAAAAGAAGGGCAAGGAAAAGGTTGAAGTTGTTCGCCCACTACCTGCTCGACAAAAGTCCTCAACGAAAGATCAATTCAGGAAGAAATTATGAATTTCTCGTTGTTATTTATGTTTCTCGTCGTGTTGATGTTTCGTATCGAGTAGCTAATCTCGTAGTATTTGAGATAAAGATGAATCCTAGCGATATCGTACGTGTTTAAAGTATTATTATTTTGGCTATTATTACGACTCGGTTACGAATTACGGTATTGTTTTGATTATGTCTATGTAATTAAGATAATTTTTGGAAAATCGTAAGCTGCGCTCGAGAGAGTCGTTAACGAATAGATCACTCGTAAACGAGCGGAATAAAATCATCGCTAGAGATAGGTTGAACTACCCCGCCGGATTAGAGTCAAATCTAATAGTGGAAGTCATCATGTGTTTATGCGATCTGCGGTTGACTAGTTAGGAAAGCTTGCCAGCTATTTAATTCATAGATTAGTTGTTTATGATTCTTATGTGATAAGGCGCAGCTTCGTCAGTTGTATAAATTCGTACGCATGCTCTAGGAATCCTCACTGTTAGCTAAAAATATATAGTTTATTTATCGTTCGATCAACCTAGGGGGATCGAAATCTCAAATACGTTTTCTTTTAAAAAGTCGTCGCTTTTATTATTTTTATCAGCTTTTTTTAAGTGTTTATTTTATTTTGAATTTTCCAGAAACATCAAATTTTCTACTAGGATATTTAAACGACGATTTTCTAAAGTATATAGTTCCTTTGGTTCGATACTCGAATACTTGCCATTTCTATACGATTTTTGATAAGTACACTTGCCTGTTGAGCGTAGGATAGTTTGTCTATATTCGTTTTATTTTTATTACTCGATCCGCTCGATCAACATGAATTTAAATATCAAGGATAAGTTTATAATTAAGCAATTAAGGATAAAACTGTAAATAACTATTTATAGATTGACTGACCATTTGATATTTTTATCCATGACAGGCTTTTCTTTATAAAAGAATATATATTAGAAAATATGTCGTCTCCTCAATCCTCAACGATCAAACCATGCCAAATGGCTGTAATTGACAGTAAGTTTGTTAATCAAAATATCGACTTGTTTTCCTATGTTTTTCTTTCGCCCGATTTAAATTAATTATACGTACATAACACACCGTTTGTTCAATATAGTATTTGGTGCTATTTTTCGTTTAGTCGCGAGGTTGCCGTCTTTGCACAAAATCATTCGTACTTGACTGCATCAGTTGTTTCTTTTCTTTGTTCTGTTATTTAAATGCAAGGCATCCATAATACTTCGTTAAAGGTTAGATAATTGATTTCTATTGGAAATATATATTTCTTTCAACTTTTATCAGACTAAATAGCATTTAGCAAAACGAAAATAGTTTATTTAATTAATGCTCTTAATTCTTTAAAGCTCAAGAACCATGAATGAGCTCTACGACTTGCTTTAGTAACGCCCACTTTAGAGTTATTTAATGAATTGGATCATATGCGGTTTAAAAAAAATGCAAAAAGATGAACGGGACCATATTCACCAATTGTGTTGGAAAGGGTGGTAGGCCCCGCAGCGGAACACGTCCCGGTTTGGCTCGTACGACGACGGGAGAAGTGGGACCCACGAGAAAAATTTGGTGGGACCCGACAATTGTTGGGAAACAAGTGAGCCAAAACTCTGTTGAAGATCAAAGTAATATGGTATGAAGTTACTTGGTCGAACTGACTGAATTAAGCAAGTGAAGAGCTTGATTAATCTGCCAAGAGCTGTAACTATATTGTTCAATTGATATGGACCGTTCGATAAGCTTAAGTGATGATCCAAGGGCTCAGATTAGATCTTGTTATTGCTTAAAGAAGTGCTACACTCTTTGTAAGTTGGAGGAGATCTCGGCTGTACAAATCAAGCGTAAAGTACAAGCCAATTGAAGCTCAAGCAGTTAGAATAAACTTCTACAATCAGTAACTTTTATATGAGGTCGATTTAACCTAGAGTGTAAAAGAGCAATTAGAGAGGAAGTCATAAGCTTGTAATCTCAATAAGTTTTCATCAATGAAGAGTTTCGTATTGGCTGTGAACGTAGACTCAAAACACAGTCGAATCACGTATATGAGTGTTCTTGATATAGTTTTCTGGGTTGTTTTTGCATTCGTTCCATATCAAGATCGAGTCGAAATCACTTAACCCACGAAAGAACACCGAGTGGCGACCCTAAGCGTGTCGAATTCTCAAGAATAGTAACTACCACGATAAAAGTAAAATTACCGTTGGAAAACCCTCTGTTAACGAAGAGGAAAAACCACGACCGAGTGAGCAGAAGTTTCACTATAGTAAAAATTACTACCGTCGAATTTTTACTATCTTAATTTTACCACTCGTGTTTACCTCACACCTCTTTGTGAATGTGAAATCCTATCAGTTTCTACCTGAACTGACAACATCACAGTTCACTCGAACTACTTCACTCTATATAGTAAAACTCGAATGAGTTTGTGATCATAATAATTGAAGAATCCTCAGCCTATTTATAGATGTCTTCAGCTCTATATAGTAAGACACGATTGAGCTTGTTACTGTTAAATTTGTTGATTTGGTATTAAATTCAGAAAAGATATTTTTGCACAAACGCTAGCTACTGTGTAATATAATCGAAATCCAAATTATAATGTCTATTTGCTTCGATCACCATTCACCAATATCGTTAGCCTGTAGAGTTTCCCATATCTCAGATGAGCCCATATTTGCTTTGGTCTCATTTTTGCAATAGATAAACACATTTCAAACGTAGGATAAACATAAATAATCATCTTATAGGAATAGACTAAACAGCCATTAGTTTTTAGGACCAATCAATTCTAACATGGAGTGGTTTTTGGTTAGTTTCACCCTATCTGATATGTTTACGGTGTTAAGACATGTGATTCAAGAATATTTAGACAGATTATATATAATAATATTTGTATTAAAAAAGGCTATACGTGTCGTATATAAGATACGCTCGCCTAAACTTCCTCCCATCCAACGAGATAAAACTATATTACCGTTGACAAAGCCATCCATCCATCCAACACTAGTTATCCATTATTTAATGTACCGTAAATCATCCTTTCTTGGGTTTCTTATATTTTTATCCATTACAAATTTCCGAAAATTATCCTATTCTCCCGTTCTATTAATATCTTTCCATGCACGTATATAGGCCAGAGTCGTGTATTTCTTTAGATCTCGTAAACAGTTTTTTTTTCTTTCATTTTAAATATTTTTTTTGGTAAGTACCTCTTCAACAGGATAACTAGACCTCCCCCGAACGAGGTACTGCTATACTGTAAAGGTAACGAATACATAATCATATATATCCCTTCATCCATCGCAGCAAAGAGCATGTTGAAGATGACCTTTGGGTCTATAAAAGTGACGCATTCAAGCATATGGACAAGGTTCACGTGGGTTTGAAAAATAATAAGGACAAAAGGTGATAAAAAAGAAATAATAAATAAGAAGAACTCAATTTGTATTCTTTGAGAGGAGCCGCATGGATAGACAAATAAGTGCACCTATATTGAATAAAAGGACGTTCATGAGGTAAGCACTTACGTACAAGCCCATACAGGTTTGCCTATAAATAGGCTACTCGAGCGAAGGAAAAAATCACCAACCACGTCTGATCTTTCCTCTGATCATTATATATTATAGTTCTTTCTCCTAAGTCGTTGTAGCTGTCATTTATATCACGTCAGTGTACGTGTTTGTAATCTCTCCACATAATAAAGAAGTTCTACCCTCCGGCCCGTGGACGTAGGTCATTCTGACCGAACCACGTAAATCTCGTGTCATTGTCCAAATTTATTTTTCGTCTCTTTTATTATTATCGTCATTTTTCGGGCAAAATAATTATCGGGGATTTCCGCATATCCTAACAAATGGTATCAGAGCCAACTCCGATTTATTTTTAGCCACCATGACGATAACAAAAATGTCAATTGAAAAGTTCGATAGAAATGTCAACTTTGCAATGTGGAGTCTCAAAATGGAGGCCATACTCATTCAAGACGGTTGCGAGGTGGCGCTTGAAGGCGCAAAGAAGAAACCAACCGAAATGAAGGACGATCAATTTAATGAATTGGACAAGAAAGCCAGATCGGCTATTATATTAAATCTCTCTTACGAGGTTTTACAAGAAGTTGCCACGGAGACGACGGCCATGGGTATGTGGGATGCGTTAAAAGCGATCTACATGAAGAAGACAAAGGAGAATCGGCTTTATTTAAAGCAGAAGCTTTATAGTATGAAAATGACAGAAGGTACTTCTATTCTTTCGCATCTCGATAAATTCGATTCTATAATTATTGATTGGCGAACGTAGAAGTCAAAGTGACGGACGAAGATCAGGCCATAATATTGTTGTGTTCCCTTCCCTCGTCTTTAAAACATTTTCGTGACACGATTATATACGGAAAAGACACAATATCATATTCTAGTGTCAAATCCGCTTTACAATCGAAAGAACAGATAGACAGGGATATTACGGGAGAAACAAGTGGTAGCCAGGCAGAAGGCCTGTTTGCACGGGGAAGACCAGAACGTAGAGACGCTGAAAGTAGCAGATCTAAAGAAAGGTCGAAATCCAGGTATAGAAATAAAGTCTGTAATTTTGCAAGAAAAAGGGACACATTAAAGCTGATTGTTTTAAATTAAAAAATAAGGAGAAAAATAATCAGCAATTTAATAAACCCGCCGAAGCTAGTTTAGCTGCTGATGAGAGCGATGGAACTATTTTTGTAGCAACTGCAAATATTGTTAGGTCTGATAATGAGTGGATCTTAGATTCGGGTTGTTCTTACCACATAAGTCGGAGTCGAGATTATTTTTCCACATATGAAAATTCGATGGTGGATATGTCTTAATGGGAAATGATGCTCCGTGTAAAGTTGTTGGTAAAGGCACAGTTATGATCAAGATGTCGACGGAATCATCCGAACGCTCACGGAAGTCAGACATGTTCCAGATATGAAGAGAAATCTTGTCTCTTTAGGCACACTTGAATCTCAAGGGTGCAGGTTCTCAGGTGAAGGTGGAGTTTTGAAAATTGCCAGAGGTGCCCTTGTCGTGATGAAAGCTTGCAGGTCTGGAAATTTATATATTTTGCAGGAACTACTGTTACAGGTTCCGCTGCAGTTTCGACATCCCCGGAGGTTGATACCACGAGATTATGGCATATGCGACTTGGACACATGGGAGAAAAAGGCTTGACGATTTTGAGCAAGCGGGGCCTACTTTGCGGTCAAAGTACAGGTAAAATGGACTTTTGCGAACACTGTATTTTTGGGAAGCAGAAACGAGTCAGCTTCAATTCGCCAGCAGTCCACAGGACGAAAGGTACTTTGGACTATATTCATTCTGATGTATGGGGTCCTTCTCGTGTTCCGTCCAAAGGTGGTGCAAGATATATGTTGACTTTCATTGATGATTTTTCAAGGAAAGTCTGGGTCTATTTTCTTAAACAGAAAAGTGATGTTTTCCTAACATTTAAACAATGGAAAGCTTTGATGAAAAGCAGACAGGAAAACAGATCAAGCGATTGCGGACAGATAATGGCTTAGAATTTGCGGAAGCGAGTTCAATGAGTTCTGCAAGAATGAAGGAATGCTCGACATCACACTGTTCGAATGACGCCTCAACAAAATGGTGTTGCCGAGCGCATGAATCGGACGCTTTTAGAGAGAGCTCGATGTATGATCTCAACGCTGGGTTGACAAATGATTTTTGGGCTGAAGCTATCGCCGCAGCATGTTATATTGTCAACCGTTCACCGTGTTCACCGATCAATTTCAAGACTCCTGAGGAAGTATGGTCAGGTACTCCTGCTGATTACTCAAACTTAAGAATATTTGGGTGCCCAGCTTATATGCACGTAAACGAGGGAAAGTTAGAGCCTAGAGCTAAGAAATGTATTTTCCTCGGTTACGCTTCAGGGGTGAAAGGATATAGATTATATAATCCTGATCCCAAGTCACCCAAATTTAATTAGCAGAGATGTTACTTTTGACGAGTCTTCTATGTTACATCCTTCGAAAGAGTCTACTAACTCTTCTAATCAAGAAAAGAAGGATAGTGTACACAGCGAGGTGGAGCTCGAGATCAATAAAGATCCTTCAGATGATCCTGCTACGAGTTCAACAGATCAGAATGAACCAGAACCTGATTCAGATCATGTTGAAGATGAAAGCACCGAGCAAGAATATTCTATAGCCAGAGATAGGAGAGACGAGAGATTCGACTACCACAGCGGTACGTAAATTTAGTTTCGTACGCTTTATCAGTGGCGCAAGAAACAGGTGGAGGCGGCGAACCTTCTACCTATTCGGAGGCAATTAGCGATGTTAATTCTGATAAGTGGCTGGTAGCAATGAATGAAGAAATTGAGTCTCTGCACAAGAACGGTACGTGGATTCTTGTTCCTCCGCCGAAGAAAAAGAAAATAGTCGGATGTAAGTGGGTCTTCAAGAAGAAAGAAGGTTTATCTGGTTCAGACGATGCAAGGTATAAGGCACGATTAGTCGCGAAAGGCTATAGTCAGGTACAAGGTGTTGATTTTAATGATGGTTTTCTCACCTGTTGTTAGACATAGCTCTATTCGTGTATTACTTGCATTCGTTGCCATGTATGATTTGGAGTTTAGAACAGCTTGACGTCAAGACGGCGTTCTTACATGGCGATTTAGATGAACAGATTTATATGAAGCAACCTGAAGGCTTCATAGTTGAAGGCAATGAAGACCAAGTTTGCCTGTTAAAGAAATCCTTATACGGATTAAAGCAGTCTCCAAGACAGTGGTATAAACGTTTTGATTCTTTCATGTTGGGTCATGGTTTCTCCAGGAGCAAGTATGATAGTTGTGTTTACTTCCGGAAGTTAAATGACAGTTCGTTCATTATCTATTGTTATATGTTGATGACATGCTCATTGCGGCTAAGAATCTTGCAGAAATTCACCAGTTGAAGGCCTATTGAATGGTGAATTTGAAATGAAGGATTTAGGAGCAGCTAAGAAGATTCTTGGTATGGAGATTAAACGTGATAGAGGAGCTGGTAAGTTGCACCTGACCCAGGAAAGTACCTCAAGAAGGTTTTGGAGAGATTTGGCATGAGCGATGCCAAACCAGTCATACTCCTCTTGCTAGCCATTTAGGCTAAGCGCTGCTCAGTCACCATCATCAGATGAGGAAGAAGCGTACATGGCACGAGTTCCTTACTCTAGTGCAGTCGGCAGTATTATGTATGCAATGGTATGTACACGTCCTGATATTTCACAGGCTGTTAGTGTGTGTTAGCAGGTATATGGCTAATCCAGGAAAAGAACACTGGCAAGCAGTGAAGTGGATTCTCAGATACTTGAAGGGTACTCTAAGCTTTTGTTTGGAGTTTGGCAGAAACAGTGATACTCTCGTTGGCTTCGTCGATTCAGACTACGCAGGTGATCTCGATAAACGACGATCTCTTACTGGTTATGTATTTTCTATTGGAGGTTGTGCAGTTAGCTGGAAAGCAACTCTACAGCATGTAGTGGCGTGTCTACCACTGAAGCAGAATACATGGCGATTACTGATGCGATCAAGGAAGCATTATGGTTGACAGGGTTATTCAGCGAATTAACCCAGAATCAGGGAGTCATTACTATTTTCTGTGATAGTCAAAGTGCGATTCATTTGACTAAGGATCAGATGTATCACGAAAGGACTAAACATATTGATGTTAAGTATCATTTTATTCGTGAGATCATTGCAGATAAGAAGGTGTTTATCAAGAAGATCAACACGAAGGATAATCCTGCAGATTTGTTTACGAAAGCTCTCCAGTTTTCAAGTTCAAGCATTGCTTGGACTTGATCGGTGTTTCAGAAATGGTGAACTAGCCCTTCGGGGCTAAGGTCGGAGGAAGATAAAAGTATTCTAAATTAAGGTGGAGTAATATACGGCACCAAAGGTCAAGGTGGAGATTTGTTGAAGATGACCTTTGGGTCTATAAAAGTGACGCATTCAAGCATATGGACAAGGTTCACGTGGGTTTGAAAAATAATAAGGACAAAAGGTGATAAAAAAGAAATAATAAATAAGAAGAACTCAATTTGTATTCTTTGAGAGGAGCCGCATGGATAGACAAATAAGTGCACCTATATTGAATAAAAGGACGTTCATGAGGTAAGCACTTACGTACAAGCCCATACAGGTTTGCCTATAAATAGGCTACTCGAGCGAAGGAAAAAATCACCAACCACGTCTGATCTTTCCTCTGATCATTATATATTTATAGTTTCTTTCTCCTAAGTCGTTGTAGCTGTCATTTATATCACGTCAGTGTACGTGTTTGTAATCTCTCCACATAATAAAGAAGTTCTACCCTCCGGCCCGTGGACGTAGGTCATTCTGACCGAACCACGTAAATCTCGTGTCATTGTCCAAATTTATTTTTCGTCTCTTTTATTTATTATCGTCATTTTTCGGGCAAAATAATTATCGGGGATTTCCGCATATCCTAACAGAGCATATATGTATTCAAAACAATATAATTTTTTTTTTCTGGTTTTGATTATTTGCAGATTAGAACCCTTTACTGTATATACAACCTCGTTTGAGTTGTCTATATATTCGAGCAAACGCACAAATAACTAATTAATTAATCAGCCGTCGCCAGCCCAAAACCTACACTTAAAATACATACAATGGTCGAAGGAGGTGTCGCAAACGCAGCAGATAAGACAGAATTCACCGAGTGTTGGAAGACGTCATGGAGAACGCCCTACATTATGAGGTTGGCCTTCTCCGCTGGCATCGGCGGCCTTCTCTTCGGCTACGACACTGGTCCGTATATATATTGTTTTGTCTTACCTACTCACTTGGGTATAATCCAAATCCAGTCAAAAATGGCCTGTCTAATAGTAATCTAGATGTCCAATTCCGAATTAAACTTGAGTTGTACCCAAGTAGGCAGTTAAGGCAAAGCCAAATAGATTATTCTTTATCTCCGACGATCTATGATTGATTGACTGTTTTTTAGATTAACACGACTTCTTCGACCCGTCGATTTTAGGTGTTATCTCGGGAGCCCTATTGTACATACGTGAGGATTTCAAATCCGTCGACAGGAAGACATGGCTGCAGGTAAATAACAACATACTTTAAGCAAAGACAGGCATCTCGGAATATGAGGGGCCACAAACGCACATATCCCAGACAATTTAGACTAAAAAGTTGTTCATACTATATTATAATCAATTGTAAGAACCTATCATTTTTTGCCTATTGATTTATTGCGTGTTCTTGTCGAAGGAAACGATCGTGAGCATGGCGGTGGCGGGTGCGATTGTAGGAGCTGCATTCGGAGGATGGATTAACGATAGGTTCGGTAGGAGGATATCCATTTTGTGGCGGACTTCCTCTTCTTCGCTGGCTCGATAGTCATGGCCGCCGCGCCGGCGCCGTGGATGATCATCCTCGGGAGAATCTTCGTGGGTTTGGGAGTGGGGATGGCTTCGATGACCGCTCCACTTTACATCTCGGAGGTCTCCCCACATAAGATTAGGGGCGCGCTCGTCAGTACAAACGGGTTCCTCATCACTGGCGGACAGTTCTTGTCGTACCTCATCAATTTAGCATTCACACACGTCGGTTTTGTCTCCATCAATCCTGCCATTTTTTTCGGAAGTCGGTTGAATTTCTTGTTGTTTTTTGAAAAAAACATGCATTTTCTTTTAGGTGCCTGGGACGTGGCGATGGATGCTCGGGGTGGCGGCACTCCCCGCGGTGGTCCAGTTCTTCCTCATGTTGTCCCTCCCCGAGTCTCCGAGGTGGCTCTACAGAAACGTAAGCGTCTCTCAGGGTGCTGAGATTTATGTCCTACATCTAATAATTCAACTCATACGCCTGCTAATACATCAGATAAGCAACTCCACCTGTCACTAATTGATTTTAGGATGAAACCCTCAATTTCTAATGTGCTCTCCGCAAATAATTGACAGGGGAAGCATAGCGAGGCACAATTGATCTTGGAGAGGATTTACCCCGCCGAGGAAGTCACCAGGGAGATGCACGCCCTTCAGACGTCCGTGGAGCAGGAAAAGAACGAGGCTTTGGGCGGCGGCATGTTCGGACAGCTAAGGAGCGCGTGGGGGAACGAAGTGGTCCGACGGGGGCTCTACGCGGGAATCACGGTCCAGGTGGCCCAACAATTCGTGGGCATATAAACACGGTAATGTACTACAGCCCGACGATAATGCAGTTCGCGGGGTTTGCCTCAAACAAGACGGCGCTCGCGCTCTCCCTAATCACCTCGGGCCTCAATGCCCTCGGGTCGATTGTCAGCATGTGCTTCGTGGATAGGTACGGTAGGAGGAGGCTCATGATCGTTTCCATGATCGGAATCATTTCTTGCCTCGTGGTGCTTTCCATCGTCTTCCATCGAGCCTCGGTAACGGCACCAAGATTAGTCAGGTGGAGACTGTGTTCTTCGGAGGAAACTCCACTTGCACGGCATACATGAGCGCCCCCGACTCGGCGTCTTGGGGGTGCACGAGGTGCTTGTCGAAGGACAACGATTGCGGCTTCTGTTCGGCTTCGGGCGGCCTCGTAAGTAAAAAAAACTTGTTTAAGATTATCCTTAATCCTTCATCAGTACTGAATGACGAGTAAACCTAAGAGTTAAAGCTTTAACGAAGTAACATCATATTTTAATTTTATATAATTTATTTCCAACAACCATTACGTTTATGATGATTTCTCCATGCACGTCTTTTTATGGGTGTCATGAGATCTCATACCCATGACTCTTGGCATGAGCTCTAATACCATATTGGATAACCACTTCAACTAAAGGATTTAAGATTTAGCGGAGGCATCACATTTTAATTTTATATAAACTCGTTTCCAACTAGATCAAGTATGAAGGGATTGCATCACATTTTTTTATATGATTTTGACGCGGTTTTAGTACTCGGGGGCGTGTCTGGCGATGACGGACGAGGTAAAAGGCGCGTGCAGAGCCGCAAAGAGGACGTGGTACTCGCAAGGATGCCCTAGCAGGGTCGGTTTCCTGGCCGTCGTGTTCCTTGGTCTGTACATCATCGTCTACTCCCCGGGCATGGGGACTGTCCCGTGGATCGTCAACTCGGAGATATATCCGCTCAAATACAGAGGGATCGGAGGCGGGATCGCCGCGGTGGCCAACTGGAGCTCGAACCTCGTCGTGAGCGAAACGTTCCTGACACTGACCGAGCATTTGGGCTCCTCAGGAACCTTCTACTCTTTGCGGGATTCTCGTTGGTCGGGTTCTCGTTCATCTTCTTCCTCGTGCCCGAGACCAAAGGGCTTCAGTTCGAGCAGGTCGAGAAGTTGCTCGAGAAGGGATACTCTCCGTTCAAGAAGAAGAACAGCGGCGGTATGTTTGAGGAGGAGGATTGATTGATTGTTTAATTGAGACTTGATTAATTAGACACTAATCCCCATTATCCATTTATTATTATTGTAAGGGGAAACATTGACTACTATCCTCAACTTCAAGCTGTACCTACTATAATCTACCAATTCATTAGAACTAACTCTTCACCCTAACCCCTAAAAAAAAAATCTGAACTCTACACAACCAAATAAACTAAATGAACTTAGAATTTTTTTCTTAGTTCATCCGTACAAGCAGCTTACTAGCCGAAAGACTTCATTTGGTTACAATCCAACACAGACGGAGAAAATACGCCTCCAGAAGGAGGAAACAACTCCAAAAAGGAGAAAAACTCGGTGAAAGATAAATCGATTTAAAAATGAGCAAAAATATCAAACAAAGAACAGAAGCAACAAAACATAAGAAGTTTAATAATAAAAGAGAATGAATACGATTAAGCAATCACTATTAAACTAAAACTCCACTGATACGGCTATTAATTCATATCCACTCACGATATTATATAGATTTTAGATTGAAACTGTTGAGGATTGCGAGCCGGAAACTCGCCGGAGATCGCCGGAATTCGCCTGAGAAGGAGTGGTCGAAGCTGGAGTCTGAAACTGTAGAGAATGCTGAAGCTGAAGTCGCGAAGAGCAGCCACCGCCGATCAAGAGGCGCGAAAATCGTGGGGCTCTGATCTGAAGATGGGAGATCAAATGATAGCCATCAGATGAGGCGCGAATTGATAGACGGCTCAGATTAGAAGAGACAAGTTAATGCGGATCCTGAATTTCGACCGTTGGATCATAGATCGGATGGCTCTAAATGAAGTTGCAAATTCACTTATAGAGTTTTTCCTTGCTGGTTCACGTGAAACACACATGGAAACGTGGCAGCTTGTGGGCGTTTGATCTGATGAAAGGAACGGTGCAGATTGATCGTGCAACATGCATAAGGAGTGATCTTCAGCTTATAAATAGCAGAATTCCAGGTTCGACGAGCCATCTTCGAGAGCTCATATCTTTCTCTAGGTTAGAATTAGAGAAGAGTGTAAACATGAAAGTTATAAAGCGTGTGTAGGGCTGTAACTTTCGTGTTTGGTGTTAATGAAAAGGAGCTCTCGTTGGTCCGTGGACGTAGGCCAATTCTCGGCCGAACCACGTTAAATATCTGTGTTTGGTGTGTGCGTTTTCCCTGTTTTTCGATCTGTTGAGCTGTGAAACGATCGAATCAATCCACGAGTGATACACACACTGAAAGCACGTCCAAAGTCGAGTCTAACGGCGGTCCTCGATCTACAGAAACCCTTATCCTTTACATATAATCCCTATAATACTAACATAAGCTTAAGCATGTTGGATAACTACTTCTACATATACGTTTATAAGTATATATTTACATAAGACACATGTAAAGTTTATAAAAGAAATTCGATTGAAGGTGTAATAAAGTAACCAATTCCGTCAAAAACATCGCAAACCATAAGATTTTTGGAGACTTGCCTCTAAACCAAGGTTAAACACACTAGCTCGTCAGACAAATTTCCCAGCACAAAGTATATCCTCTCAGCATCATAGTGAGACCTATCGCCTGCAAGAAACTCATGAACCCTACCATCAAGCTCAACAGAACTCACCCAGGTTTCTCTTTATCCCGCGGGCCTTCATCTTCATCCTAATATCATTCGCGCCCCTCCAACTCCCCTTCGACGCATAAATATTCGATAGCAGAACGTAATTAAAATCTCCACCAGGGTCCAATTCGTAAATATACCTCATCAGCCTCTCGGCCAGGCCTACGTCGGCAAATTTCCTACACGCCGCCAAGAGAGAGCCAACGACCCCTTCGTTAGGCTTCATGGGCATCTCTTTACGACTTTTCAACGCCTCTTTCAACCTCCCAGCACGGCTGTAAAGGTCGACCAAGCACCCATAGTGTTCGATTGTGGGGGCAATTTGTAAATTCGCTGCATTTCTTCGAACAAGGTGAGGCCTTTATCCACTAAGCCCGCATGGCTGCACGCCGTTAAAGCGCCCGTGAAGGTCACACCGTCTGGGACGAACCTTTGTTCTTGCATTTCATGGAAGTAATCTAAGGCTTCGTTTGCAAAGGCATGTATGCTAAGCCTACTACGATCGAATTCCATGATACTATGTTTCTTCTTTCAGACATGGCTGTAAAGACTTGGCAGGCCAATTCGACACACCCACATCTACAGTACATGTCGATTAACGAATTGTTTATCCTCACGTTAGAACTGAAGTCACATTGCATTACGAAGCGATGAGCCCATAGGCCCAAGCCGAGGGTTCAAGGCCTGCGATGGCTGATAAGAGGGACACAGTGGTCACAAAATCTGGGTTGATTCCACAGATTTGCATCTCACGGAATAGTTGCAGTGCTTCCTCGTGCCTCCGTTTCTTTACGAATCCGTCGATCAGCACTGTCCATGACACCACGTCTCTCTCAGGCATTTCGTCGAACAGTTGGAGACCTGATAGGAACTCGCCGTTCCTCATGTAGCCGTTGATCATACTGTTCCAAGTGACTTTATTCTTAGTATCCATGCGATCGAAGACCGATCTGCCGAGACCCACGCGCCGAGCTTCGAATACATGTCGATCAGAGATGTGCCGACCATCAGGTTATCGACGTCGAGGCAGCCCAATTTTCTGGCGTAAGCGTGGAGCGGAGGGCGAGGGATGAGCCGCCCGCGCAAGGGGAAACCGGCGAGGGCGGAGAAGAGTGTGACGAAGGTGATGTGATTGGGCTCGACGCCGTATTCTCGCATGAGATTGAAGTGTGAGATGGCTTTGGATAAATGGCCCTTTTTGCAGAGGCTGGCTATCGAAGAGGTCCATGAGGCTGTGGTGTGTTCAAGTGGTGCGGTGGAGCTGTTGCTGAGGGTGGTTCGCAGGGAAGCTGATGGTGGCGGTGGTGGTGGGTGTTCGTGATGGCGGTGTAGGCGGGAACCGCCATGATCTTTTTTAACAAGTTTTTATGTTCTTTCAGAAAATCAAGATATATTTAAAGGAAAAACATTTTTAGTCCTTACTACATAGGAGTTTTTAGTCCATATGTTTCGAAGTCCCACTTTTATCGAGAGAACGACATTTTTATTCTCCGATTTTGAGTGTTTCTGATCCTCCATGTTCCGATGTGACACTTTAGTCCTCAATGTTACTGATTTTGGACGGTTTGGTCTCAAGAGTAATTTAATCGCTAATTTAGATGAAATTTAACACGTGAGGCCCAGATTTCCTTTTACTCGACGAAAAACCTCATATCTTATTCTTCGACTTAAAGCATGAACATCATCACATTTAGGAAATGATCGACGACCTTGAAAATTTGTTAAATGTGATAAGTAATGATGCTCACGCACGTTTAAGGTGAAGAAAATGTGCAATGATGTTTTACGTCGATTAAAGGGGATAATAGGCTCTCTCGTGTTAAATTTCGTCTAAATTAGCGATTAAATTAATGATGGGACCATAACCGTCAAAATCAGTAACATTAAGGACTAAAAGTGTCACATCGGAACATAGGGGACCGGAAATGCCCATGCCCCAAACATCATGGACTAAAAATGCCGTTCGCCCCACTTTTATCCCTTAATATTATCGATTTTGGGACGTTTTTGGTCCCCTAATTAACTTAATCGAAATTTAGATGGAATTAACACGTTACAGCATATGATTTTCTTTTACTCAACTTAACACCTCGTAATTATCATCTTCCTCGACTTAAACGCACGCGAGCATCATTACGCATCACATATGTGATGTATAGCTCATGTTCGTTTAAGTCGAACAAGAAGATGACTAATGATGTTTTAATATGTACAATATGATATTGGAGTATCAAAAAAATTGATATATATGTGTTTGAGTGTATTGTGAAGAATATAACTTAGAATATATTTTTTCTAAATACGATCTTGGATATAAAAGGATGATCTTTGAAATTCTTGATAGTTTTTCATGTTATTTATTGAAATCTAATCGGGAAATGGTGAACCACTATTTGACTCAAACTGGATAGGATTTGGGGCCAAGTCCCCATGGGGATGATTCACCATGAGAATTTATCATCCCTACCCCAAAAGCTTGTTAATTAGCACAATTTTCCAAGCAAACCTTCCGATATGTTTCTTGCTAAATTGAAACTGTAACGACCCAACTTCTAGATACAGATTTTGGCGGATTTTCGCAGCAAAAGCAGCGAAGCCCATTTAATTAAAACTTTTAAAATATAATAATACAAATACGTTCGATGTCTAAATCCAAAGTTCAAACCCAAACACATTCTGATTCATTTGACGAAGCCCAATAAGACCAAGCCAAACTTAAAAACACGAAACATAAA
>JAPQWV010003572.1:0-39943 GCA_027422505.1 Craterostigma plantagineum
CAAAAATTGTTTGCCTGCTTCAGCTACTCGCGAGCTTCAGATCAAGCCTACCTCTTGTCCTACTCTATATTCGGACAATAGTAGTGCTCTTTTATAAATCAGAATTCGAGTTCTCATAAACGCGCCAAGCACATCGATATTGATTTTCACTTTGTTCGTGAACTTGTTTCAAGTAAGCGCTTACAGGCACAGTACATATCGTCTGATCTACAGATTGCAGATATCTTAACAAAAGCTCTTCATCGTCTGCGATTTGAATTTTTCGTGACAAGCTACGAGTTGGTCCTCATCACACGTCTTGCTTGAGGGGGGCTAATGGAATAAATTAAGCCTTTATTTTAGGCTACAATTAAGGGATTCTAATTATAGTATTGATTGTATATTTAATTGTAATTATTGTTGAAGGATAGAGTAGTATTCTTGTATAAATATTATACGATGTACAATGAACAGATCAAGGAAAAAAATTATACCTATTTTAACATATTAAATACAAGTCGTTTCATAGTTTTCATGATAAAAAGTATTGATTATTTCGAGTTTTACCTTATATTAATAGAAACTGTTAGATTAAATAAATAATATAATTAATTAATGGTATAATGAAATTTTACTTTATTCTTAATAAGTGGATAAATTTATTTAAACGTCAGTATATTTAGGAACTTCGGGAAATATATGGAACGGTCATAGCATAGCAATGCAAGTAAAACAACAGCTTTTGACCAAAAGACAAGTCAAAAGGCTTCACATAGCAAAGTACAATAACATCGTAAGAAAAAAAAAAACCCTTTTTACGGGAAAAAAAAAAAAACAGAAGAATTATTAGATATTAAGGTTGGTTTTAGTCCGTTGGGTAGTAGCGTCAGTGAGCGGTTAGGGACGCTCCAAAAGAGGCGCGTGTCTCGAGACTCGTGCCGGGGCGCGTGGGACTGAATCTGCAGAGAGATTGATGTATGAAATAATATTGAAGGAAGCAAAAGAGAGCCTAAGACTAGCAAGCAAATCTCTTCGTCCAAGGTTTGGTTTTTGTTAGCCTTCGACAAAGTTCGTTTGTCTTGTTATCACAGTAAACGTTTCATATTAATTGTAATTAAATTTAGCTTATTACTCAAAAGGCAAAAGTATTTCAAAGATGAGTATAATACTAATGTGACTAATTTATTGTAAAAACAAGAGTAATCAACACCTCCTCATTAATGGATTCAAGAGGATTATGAAGTTGACAAGAGTTTATCGATGCAAACAGTTGGATGAGATAGAAGTATTTTATATGGCGATGGTAATCAATAAAGAACTTGTTGAACTAAATGAGTAATGACTGTTTGAAACTGACTCTAGGCCAGAAAATATCATTAAAATGACATGTCATTTGAAATTCGAATTATTAAACATTTAATTGTCGGATTATGTAAGAAGAAATGTTTAATTGGGCATGGAATGAATGAAAGACGTTGTCAGGCGATAGTCCCCAGAGTCTGTAATGTCTTATCCTATGGCGTGAGAAGAGAACGTCTCAAACGGAGAAATATTTTATTCTATTGCTAATATCTTAATGTGATTAATAAATAAACCTATTTACGAACACACATATATATATATAATAGTTGTTTCTGTCCGTGCATTGCACGGGTCATAATTATCTATAACTATTTTAAATTGATTATAAACATTAATTAATTATTTTTATTTAACTAATTAAAGAATCGAATTTGATAAAACATGGGTGATTAGTTTTTTTAGAAAGTGGGATGTGGGGTGATTTTATCAACGCCTTAAAATTAATTAATTAAAAAATTTAATGGACATGACATGGCACGTGTCAACACCACAATAAAACTACATTTAAACGTATATATATGATATATATTTGTCTCAGCAGATGTATGCTTTATATATAATACTTCCTATGTGTGTGCAATAAAAAAACGTATTATTATTAACAGTTTTAACATACTAAATATGGAATTTGATAGTTATTATGAGGTTATATAGATAAAAAAATTTTATGTTTAATAGTAGATATATAAAATCTGATTGGTCAATTGAAACAGACCAATTGACGGTTTATTCTACCCCCAACATAATATAATAGAATACATATATAAATCATGACCTCGGCTTATGCATATCAAACCAGGCCTTAGCTGCATTTTGAATACATAAATATATATATACATATATATATACTTTTATAAAATAATATTTGTAAATTTAGTGAAATAGTCGATGTCATTGTTGAGTATTGGAGTAATATTACTTCTAAGTGTAACGTACTTATATTTGGGGTAACTTCCGTTAAATCCCCCTCCCCCTATTTTCTTACACATAACTCCACATTCCATATTATTTATTAACAAACTCCCTAAATCAAAACAATCTTACACATAACTCCCCATGGACGATTTTACCCCTATATATTTGTAGTACCAATACGTATGTTTGTGTGTAGTACCTCATGGACGATTTTGCCCCCTCTATTAATTTCCACGCCCTCACCAAACCCAACTGTATGTATGCTTGTAGTACCATAATATATAGATGTTCGTCGTACATCAACGACATGGACATTTTGTAGTACCAATATACAAATGTTCGTGGTACCAAAAACCTGTCAACACCCACGGACCACCCTTATCCAAAATTGTAGTACCAATAGACGTATGTTTGTAGTACCAATATATAGATGTTCGCCGTACCATCCGGTGAGCCCATGGACGATTTTTGTAGTACCAATATATAGATGTTCGTGGTACCGTATTATATGCTAGTGTGGTACCAAGATTAGGTTACTCGTGGTATCAATATCTACGGTAACCGTCACGAGAAAAAAAATTCGGATGGCGTCGAAAAATTCGTTACCAAAACTTGAAGTACCAATATACTTATGTTTGTATTACCAGTGTATCGATGTTCGTGGTACCATACCGTGAGCTAGTGTGGTACCATAACTAGGTTACTTGTGCTGAGCACATGGTACCGAAAAAAGATACCACAAGTAACCTACGCATGGTACTCACTATATCACGTTATGGTACCACGAACATTTATACATTGGTACTACAACCATACGTATATTGGTACTTCAAGTTTGGGTAAGGAATTTTCGGTCATCTGAATTATTTTTGGCCGTCCGGTTGCCATATTGATACTCAAGTACTCCATGGTCACACTCATGACCACACTCGCTTACGATACGGTACCACGAACATCTGTATATTGGTACTACAAATATATGTATATTTGTCCTACAATTTTAGGGTATGAGTTGCGATAGTTAAGCAAATGGTACGGAAAAGGTACTACAAATAACCTAAATATGGTACTACATTATCTCACGGAATGGTACCACGGTATGGTACCACGAACATCTATACATTGGTACTACAAGAATACGTATATGGTACTACAAGTTTTGGATAGGGGGTCCGTGGGTACAATTTTAGGATAGGAGTTGCAGTAGTTAAGCAAATGGTACGGAAAAGGTACTACAAATAACCTACGTATGATACTACATTATCTCACGGAATGGTACCATGGTATGGTACCACGAACATCTATACATTGGTACTACAAGAATACGTATATTGGTACTACAAATTTGGGTAGAGGTTCCGTGGGTGTTGACAGGTTTTTTGGTAATATTGTTGCTTTTATAAGGCTAAAATCGTCCATTAGGTAGCTATGTGGTATAAAAGTTTGAAATGGGGAGTTTGATGAAATGAATGGAAGGGGGGAGTTAGTTGATTAATAGTTTGAGATTAGGGGTTATGTGTAGATTTCTCCTTATATTTCTATGTAGACGATATGATTTTGATTATATGAAAAATCAAGTCGAGCAAATCATCTCTACGATCGCTTCGAACTGTATTACATATGCATCTGCTAAAAATCGGAATTAAATTTCAGATTAATAATTTCGATGATATGTAACAAACAATAAAGGGAAAGAATTTAAGAAAATAATCGAGTTTTTATTCACAACCTCTCGTAAAACAATCATAACAGCATCCCACCATGAAATTAACTTCGGATCAAGTATACATACGTTGACCCTTTTGGTCTATGTGCGCGTTTTGATGATTTATGCAATTATAATAACGTTAGGGCTATCGAGCAATTCGATTTATAATTGATAATGTAGGGATTTTTCAGGCCCAATTCGAGCCCATATAAGCTTGTGGGCTTCCTCTCTAAAACCAATTGGCAGTAGAGGGAGTTAGCCCACAAGCTTATATACTTGACGAACTTCCTCAATTTATTCGATGTGGGACTGGGTTTGACACCCAACAACTCTCCCCTCAAACTCAAGATCACTCAACGGGCCTCCCTTTCAACGATTATCTGCACCAAGTGCTTCCCCCAATTATTGCATCGAGCACTTTCTTTCATCGGAATTTACTAATCGTCTTACAAGGGCCGGAGACACACCACCCACATCGTCTCCCTCACGTGTTCGTTCCACGCTCACCGCACCAATTAGGGATTTTTTTGGCCCAATCCAGCCAACTCAAGCCCATATAAGCTTGTGGGATTCCTCTCTAAAAACCAATTGGCGATAGAGGGAGTTAGCCCACAAGCTTATATACTTGGCGAACTTCCTCGATTTATTCGATTGGGACTTCTGTTTGACACCCAACAGATAAGATGTCTAAATAGATGATAATATTCGGCCATGCATGATTTATTAGCTATGTAAGAAAAAATGTCGAATATTTAATTTATATGTGATCTTGTGCTTAAGTGGTAAAACACGTGATCACATGTTATATAGATGTCTCACATGCTAGGAAATATCTGACTGTGGATATATGTGTTATTTATTGTAAAAATGCGTGAGATGTCATGATGAGCTATATATGAAAAAATATGTTGATTAAATATGATGTATCCGTTGGAATTCTTTATTCTGGGATGAAATCGTGTTGATCTTTGCATGCATCTTTACTTGGCTTATATGGAAATTCTAGTATAATTCTCTTGCTAAAATTAAGGAATTATTAGGAAAGATCCTGATTGATTTATTCTATAAGATGCTAGCTTGATATCACATATGGAAAGTAATGTTATGGAAAATATTATCCAAAATATTTGAATATCCCTTGTTTTCGAATCTGAATTTCTATGTGAATTAAAATAATGTTATTCTGAGCTAATGACAGTTGAGAAATTATATTATTGTCACGATTCACATGGCATAATTAGTTACTCGATGATCTCATGGATGTGCTTATTTAATTATCAATCTTATGATTAACTTTCCATGTAAGTGTTTATTGAAAAAAGTCTATATGTATGAGCAACACTACGGTTATCAAGTTGTCTAATATTTGTGAAAGTACATATACGATAGTTAAGCAGAAGCTTGTGATTGAGATCTTGAGCGTTTACTTGCGATAGTCTTCTGCCCATTGAGCGATCACTTGTAGTTGTGAAGTATTGAGTGTACTCCGTTGTTCCTTACCGCATCCATATATTCTGTCTTCGGATGTGAGCAATACCAAGAAGGCAAGATCGACGTTCCGCGAAGGAAAAGACGAGTTTCGGGGATCCACTGGTATCGAGTTGTTTCCTGTCCGGAATTGGAGATTCCATGAACCAAAGTCGACCTGTGGGAACATAGTAGTGGCTAGTGCTCACTTGTTTCGCTTATATATTGCACAATCAATTAGTTTTGTAAACAGTAAAGGTAACAATATAGTGATTGATTAAACTCTTGAGGAACAAACCCCAAGAAGATGATTAACTCCAGTTGGGGATATAACTCGTCCCACATTACTTTTCAGTACTTTACAGTTTACTGTGAGACAGAACCTATACGCATGCGACGAAAAAAGTAAGAGATAACCGACGAATCGCGATCATTTATAAGTAAACGTTTCTAGGATATCACACGAAACGATTTTTGGGAAGAAGAAGCAAATTTTTATTAGCTTAATTCACCCCACTCTTATGTATATTTTTATCTTCAAGACATTTTGGCCAAAAGTCAATTCAACTTCTACTCATATTATTATTTTCTTTTTCTTTTTGTGGAAGGCATTTCCATTTATTAATCTTAGTCTCTCCACAGATTAGGTTTAGTTTGAACAGCTTCTGAACTCATTATTCAGTATTGGAGAACGGTTCATATAAATTTATATACGTTCGTTTTTTTTTTTTTAGATAATTGCCAACTCGTAAGCTTGAAAGCAACTTTCTGACATTTCTATTTATCGCAGGAAAAACGAAAGGGAGAAAAAGAAACATCAGTCGTCACTCTCAACTTATATGCCAATAACAAAAGTATTTGCTATCTAATAAGCTCATCAAAATTTAACCTAATAAATGAAAATTGTATGTGTATAAGTTGAAAGCTCAAAATAGGTAGGAAACGAGGCAAAAGCAATTTATGTCGTGATAAAAGGAAACAGACTTTTATTGGAGACTTGGAGAATGCAGTGGCATGCACGCCTAGCTATCTATCTGTCTTACATGTTTGTCCTTTTCTTGCTGTGATTGATAAGTCTGTACACATATTTATGGGCTAAGAAACACCAATCAAATGTAAATTAAAAGTTGATATATTTCCTTGAAGTTTAGAAAAATAATGGGTGTGACTTGTGAGAGACGTAAGCA
The DNA here is from genome assembly GCA_027422505.1 of Craterostigma plantagineum. Classification (NCBI taxonomy): domain Eukaryota; kingdom Viridiplantae; phylum Streptophyta; class Magnoliopsida; order Lamiales; family Linderniaceae; genus Craterostigma; species Craterostigma plantagineum. The sequence continues at coordinate 6,619 of JAPQWV010003572.1, forward strand.
GGAAGCGTCTAGCATAGCCCATAATAACTTACATACTAACCCATAATGTCAAAAACCTAATTGATCACTTAATTAGGGCCCAACTAATATGCATTGCTTGGAAGTTGGACCTTTTTAGATATCAAACTCGATCACATACAACTTTGTGATTTGCATATAAGATTATTAGATAACTTTATTTATTGTTTTTTAACAGAACCTGAATTTCAAGGAGATATTTGGGCTTTTTTTAAAAAAAAAAATATTGCATTTTTTAAATGTGATATAAAAAAATGCCATTCTGAGCCTGATATCAAAATCGGCGCGTTTCCCTTTTTTTTGGACTTTAAGTTTTTTTTCATCACCTAAACTTGGTTTCGTAAGATGCGTTTTTCATATTATGCGTTTTTCATTTGCTTTCATAATTTTTTTTTAACTTTCTCAAAATTTTTATTGTTTTGTTTTTGAATAAAATTTCGTAAGTACATAAATAGTTAAAAATACGAATTGTTTTGAAGCAAACCAAATATTACATTGCAAATAAAATTACTTAACACACATAAAAATCACATTTTTCGAAGCAACCCAAACACAGACCAAACTACATTGCAAATAAATTACTTAAACACACATAAACAGATACTGCAACTTTCAAACCAGTAATATGTTTACTTAGCCTTGTCCACATCTTCGTCTTGCAAGCCTCTCAGATCTATCCATCTCATTTGTAATCCTCTTCGTTTCTTTCTGGCTCCCCTTCGATTTCTACGTTGCGGATTGTGGAACAATTGGAACTTGGCATCATCCCAATAATGCTCGTCATCCAAAGGAACAAAGCGACCCTCATAAGTTCTCAAATAAGCTTCTTAACATAATACACAGCAACGTATTGAGCACTATTAAGCCCAAAACTACGACAAGCTGTTTGTGCATGTGAACATGGTATTTTAAACATATTCCAGTTAGTGCATGAGCACTGAAGATCACTCAATACCACCACGCACGTCTTAGATCTCCTTCCACTTAAATACATGCTATAGACCTCGGCGGACCTTGTCGCATAATCAAATCTCTCGCAGTATGGCTTCTTGAGTCGTTGCTTCAATCACGATACTTTCTCGTGGCATAAGATGACCACGCTGTTTCTGAATTCTCCATCGCAAGGCATGCCTCTTGATACTGTCAAAAAAATATGTGATAATGCGATGGAAAGTAAACTGGACAATTGGGATTATGGGCAGACATCGAGCTCTCTCCACTTAATGCCTCTGATATATTGGTCGTCATGGTACCGCAAAGACGACCCCCATCATACGCGAACGTCCACTTCTCCTTGGGATTTATCAAGCCACTTCCAAGCCTTCTCATTGATTTCCTTAATTTGATCCATCGTTCGCTTAAACTTCAACTCCGTATGTGCCATGCCCACTCGATGACATGAGTCCTTTAACTGTTGGTCTTTAAAATCCTTATAGAAGTTAGATTTAACATGTCGAAGGCAAAAACGATTAACAACTCTAATTGAATTTGAAAAATCAATTCTACAGCAGATTTAATCACATGATGACGATATGTGATTAAACATACTTCCTCATTTTTCAACACGCGCAAATTCAGTAAGTGCAAAAACCAGTACCAAGATTCACGGGTTCTTCATCCACGATTGAGAAGGCTAGTGGAAAAACGTTCTGGTTAGCATCAAGGCCCGCACAATCAATTTGTGCTTATATTTTGTGTAAAGATGAGTTCTGCCTACACATAATACCTTTCGACAATGTTGAAAATCGTCTATTGAAGGTTTAAAGCTCCAGAAAACATACCGTAGAATATTCTGATTATTGTTCGTGATATGTCTCCACCTCACAATCGCGCCCGAATTTGTGCTTGTAGGGATTTCATGAATTTTGGTAGTTGTTGGACAGAACTCTCTCACCTGCCATATACGATCCTCATCGCACGCTTTAAAGCTCGCCACGCTTGAAGATAAGAAATTTTGTATCCGTAGCCGTCTTCGACCCTTTGTATCACATCCTTTGGAAGATATTGCGGATTGACCCGAACGACGAAAATCAACATCTCGACAATAACGTCTGGAGATATGTTGCGATGTGTGTCTGGCAATTCATTCATCAAGCACGTGTGCTCGCCAGGATACCTTGTTATCATCCAGTAACCTTTCTTCTTTGTGGCATGCACGCAGCCTCCACACGCAGTTTGGACTATGGTTGCAGGTAATGTGCCATAATGCGCTGTTACTCTCCGTAACACGATATTATCTTCTTGCAAGTTTAAGTGAGTAATTGTTGACTGCACTTTTTAAATGTGATTTGCTCTGGAAGATCATTTAAAGTTCAAGGTGACCTTCGTTCTCGTCGTAGAATGAACCAAGGCCTCCATAATCATCGTCATTTGCTTCTAGAGCCATCTCATAAGGCTCGTAAAATGGTACAGTTGGATGTAGTTCTCTTTGCATCTGTAACGAAGTAGGTTGGTGTTCGACGTTCGGTTCATCGTCATCTTCATCTTCAACAGGATCCGGTAGATCTTCTAATCCGCCGCCAACGTCATCAGCTTCGGAGTCGCTCACTTCCTGTTCATTCTCCGGCACAATGGGATCATCAGGGGGAACGATTGTTGATGGACATGCTTCGTCGAGTTGACTTTGAGAGGTTATTTGATAAATATGCAGATTGGTCAAATACGGGTTCTTCATATGTGAGGGTTTGATTGAGATCGAAGGAATTTATTTGTTGGACGGACTCGACGAAAATATACAAACAGTTGAAGCCAAAATCTGGATGAAAGAAGAACTCAACATCTTGATCGGTTTTGACCTCCAAGAGTGTATGAACAACTCTGTTGAATCGTTCGTACTCATCCTTCGCATATATCTTAAGAAAGAAATTATTGTTATCGACTCCTACAATTTCCGTATAGCAAAGAAAGAAGTTGGAGAAAAATTTGTTTGAGGGGTAATCTTCGATATGCAATGGGATTAATTAAAGCTGTCAAAAAAGCCCAAAGCCCGGCGGGGCGGGCTGCGAAATTTTAGGCCCGCCCAGGCGGGCCGCAAGCTTTGGCGGGGCGGGCCTGGCCGCAGCCCGCCAGGCCCGCCCAAAAAAAATTAATTTTTATATTATTTAATATATCTATAAATAACTTATAGATATTTTATATTTTTTAATTATAATTTTAATTGGAATTAAGTTTAATTTAGTTTAATAAAATAAATAAATTATTATTATTATTATATAGTAGGATTTTATATTTTTTAATTATAATTTTAATGGAATTAAGTTTAATTTAGTTTAATAAAATAAATAAATTATTATTATTATTATATAGTAGGATTAAATTACAAATAATTTCCAAATAAAAATCTTCCTTTTTAAAATCTTTTCTTCTTTTTTAATTTTTTCTCTTTTTAAATTTTTATTTTTTATTTTTGGCGGGTTAAGCCCGTCAGGCCCGCGGCCTGCCCAAGGGGCGGGGTGGGCCTCCCTTTCTCAGGCCCGCCAGAAGGCGGGCTTACCCGCGCCCGCCCCGCCAGTTGGCGGGCTTTGGCGGGTAACGGGCCGGCCCGCCCCGCCGGCCCGTTTGACAGCTCTAGGATTTACCATATGAGACTTCGTCACCACGTTTTTGTATCTCACCACCAAAATATATGATGACTTGAATAGCAGACATAGTGTATTGTTGAGGCTTATGAAGAATGACTACCACGATGGAGTTATTTATAGGCAAAATTATCGCATAGTGTTTATAATGGTAACAAATCTGATATGACATATTACAACGTCTTTTATAGAAATGATAAATTATAGAAGTGACATATCGATGACAACCATTAATGAGGATGTGATGTGTCACTGTGAAAGTTCTGAAAAAGCTATGATATGTGACATGTCACTGTGAAATTTTTTTTGATAAAAAACTGATACGACATATCACAAACCTCTTTAAACTGGATGTGACCAATCAATGAGGATGTTATGTATCACTGCGAAATTATGAAAAATGCTAACATTGTGACAAATCACTGCGGAATTTCTGAAAAATAATATAATATGAAAAATAATATTTTATAATATTTTAGAGGAACGATTGAAAGATTTTTTCGAAATTTATTAATATAATATTTTAATAATATTTTATTTGAAATGATTGAAAGACTTTTTGAAATAGTGAAGATTTTTATAATTTATTAATATAATATGAAAATAATATTTTATAATATTTTAGAGAATGGAACGACTGTTTTATATTTATTAATATAATATTTATAATATTTTATTTGAAATGATTGAAAGATTTTTTTTGAAATTTATCCTACTGAAAACCTGCAGGTGAATAATTGTTGTCGACTTATCAATGACAACCATTAGTGAGGATGTGGTGTCACTGATACATTACTAAAAAAGCTGCAGCTGAATAATCATTCTCTTTTTCCATACATGATTTCTTGATAGAATGGCTGGAGGATTTCTCCACAAAATCATCATCACTGATAGACTTGCCCAACCGCCGGTAACCGTAACCGGCGGTTTCCGAACGGGGCGGTTGCCGGTTAGCCACCCCCGGTTGACGGTTAGACCAACCGCCGGTTACGGTTAACCGGCGGTTGGAACCGCCGTTTTTTTTTATATTTTAATTCTTAGTGTTTGTGTAAAGTTTGATATATTATTGGTCAAATCGAATTATGTATCGAAAACTAGTATTATATAATTTGCAAGACAATTACAAAAAAATTACATTCTACATTTTACAAAGAACTTGTATTGTATTAAAAAATTTTATTTAATCAATTACAATAGAATACATAAATGTAAATTAAATCAGTCTTCTTTTCGGACTTCGTCCGAGAAAGGCTTCAACAGGTGCAGGCGTCGGGCCGGCCCGACGCCTGCACCTGTTGAAGCCCATCACGGACGAAGCACGATTCTTCGACTTTTCGATCGGGCTTCCGCAAGTGTAGGCGAGAAAGCAGCGTATGATCTCAGGAGCCCTCACGAATCAACTATCAATTATGATCCGTCAAGGCATCTGGAGACCACACGTTGCTAACTTACTTGCACTTACTGAAATCCCTCTTCTTCGTAATCTTGTTCCCTATAAAAAAATGCATAAACATGATTTACATTATAAGTTAATTTTAAAAAAAGAACAAGAAGTAATTATACAAATATTTACTTATCTTTTTTCGGGCTTCGTCGTGACTCGTCGTAATAGGCCTGTTCAAATAAATTAGTACCTGAAAATAACAATTCATTAGTTAGCCAATAAACATAATAAATATTTGTACGCAAAAAAATATAAGAGTTGGATACTTATCTTTTTCGGGCTTCGTCGTTAGGCTTGTTCAAATAAATTAGTACCTGAAAATAACAATTCATTAGTTAGCAATATAAACATAAAAAATATTTGTACGCAAAAAAATATAAGAGTTGGATACTTATCTTTTTTCGGACTTGTTTGTTGATGTGGAGTCCACGCCTCGCCGAATGCCTCTAATAATCCTCGCCGTCGCCGCCGCTTGTCTCCGTGCCGGTGGTATCCTCGAAAAGGTCGTCGGGCGAGTCGCTGGCACGCGAATCTTGTGTGCGATACTCGGCTCGAGTCCAATCGTCGAGAAGACATTGGTACTCGAGGTTGTCGACACTCAAGTTCGAACGCTTCTCGCTCAAGGTCAAACCGCCCATGCTAAAAGCATGCTCCACCGCGACGGTCGAGACCGGGACGGCAAGGATCTCCCGAGCGATCCTCGCCAACGTTGGATACGTTGGCGACACCCTCGACCACCATCTAAGGACGTTGAACTCATCTTCGTCCTCGAACTCGAAAGTCGTCGACATAAAGTTATCGAGTTCTATGTAGGGTTTTTGGGAGGACCTTGGACGCTTGTTTGCGTTGAGGATGTCGTAGTAGTCAGCTAATCGTGAAGATCGACTACTAGAAGAACTAGATTGACCGCGCCCCGATCCTGATCGAGACGAGTCGTGGCCAATATCGGGCTTATACTCTTTAAAGAGATCCTTTAAAGAGCCATGCGCTCGATCTAGTACGCTCTGCCAATAAATGCTATCGACTACTCTGCCCGACGATACCTTCGTATAGTAGCACTCTAGTAGTCTACCTGTACCATTTAAACGCCATCTCGGATCCAATATCGTCGCTATAATGAAGATATCCGGTAATTCAAAAAAATATTTGAGCCACTTGGTAGTCATGCCCAACGGCCTCGCCGACTACTGGATCAAACCGAAGCCCGTCGAGTATGATTGCGACTTTAACGCAATGATCTAAAGCAAGTATGGAAGTCGGGTAATATGAACCCGACATCGCCTCGGTGGCATCGTGAAATACTTGAAGTATCTCACATAAACTGTTGCACGGGTCCCACATCTCCGGAACTAAATGTACGACAACACTCTGTTTTCGGCAAAGAAGTCGCACAGATGTTGTCGATACTCCATCGAACTGTACAGCAACTTGTAGGTGGAATTCCACCTGGTGGGTACGTCTAAACTAAACTTCTTGGCTGCTACATCCTCTCTAGCGCAGAAACGCTTCCACTTCTTCCACAAAGACGGGTGCCGCATCAGGTAGGAGATTGCGTAGCGTATAGGCTGCACCTGGTCCTTTAACTAACTAGCGCGTCTTGCACACAGAGGTTAAGTATGTGGCAAAAACAACGCACGTGGAAAAACCGTCCTCCGACTGACGGCTGACAATACTCGATCAACGGTGCAATGCTCACGTTATTTGCGCTCGCATTGACGAACGATACTGAAAAGACTTTGTTGACTATCCTATACTCTGATAAGATCGTCGTAAGCTTGATCGCAATGTTTTGCGCCGTGTGCGCTTCATCGAACTCCCTATATGCGATCAAGCGCTTTTGTATCGTCCACGAATCATCGATCCAATGGCATGTCACGCCCATGTAAGATGAACGTTGTCAATGATCGCTCCATATATCGGAGCAAATCGACACGTTAGTTCCTAAACTACCTAATATCGCTACTAAGTCGCGTTTAAGCGCGATTACTGTCTTCCTAGTATCCCGCGTTAAGGTGCTCCTCGAAATCTTCTTCGCCTGAGGGTTGTATGCGGTTTTGATCCAATGCTCGTAAATCGGATCATCGGCAAATCGAAACGGTAGATGCTTCGCGGCTACGAACTTTGCAAGCTCCCGTCGCGCAACGTCCTCGTTGTAATGAAACAACGACGTTGCGCTTCCGCTCCGTGCCTCCGAACATTTGCTGCTGGTTTTGTGCTATACCTAATTTAGTCGGGTGTTTCGAACGGAGATGGGAATTCATTGACCCATATCCGCCTCCCTTTCTAAAATTATATTCCTTGGGACAGTAGTTACAAATAGCTCTGAATTGGTTGACTATACTAGTAGGTACCTTCTTGAAGTGTACCGCGAATATGTCCGACTGTAGCCGCCGGGCGGCGGCGGTTTGCGTAGGCGCTTCGGTCTCCGGATCCGCCTCCTCCGCCTCCGTCCGTTGCGCGGCATGCGAGCTTGCTCCCGGCGACGGCTCATACTCGGGGGGCGACGGGACGAACCCGGTGGCGTACGCGTCATCGTTGAGGTCGTCGCCGAGCACGCCGGCGAGCTCCAACAACTCATTCGGGTCGTACTGTTGGTAGTCATCTTGCGACGAAGTACCAACGACTTGCTTCCCTTTGCTGGCCCTCGACGCATGAGAACCACGTCCACGACGGCCGTGACCACGATCCATCTAAAAATACTCGACACAAACGGGTACAAAAAAATATGGTTAGATAAAGATGAAACGGCAAAAAACGATACCGAAACGTTGCCGAAAGAGCGAGGCGGCACGGCGCGGGCAGTGGCACGGGGTGGTGGTGGCTCGGCGGTGGGCGGTGGCGCGGCGGTGGGCGGTGGCGCGGCAGCGGTGGGAGCCGACAGGCGGAGCCGGTGGAGGGCGGTGGTGGCGCTGGGAGGTGGCGCGGCGGTGGGAGGTGGCGGGCGGTGGGCGGCGGCGGTGGGAGGTGGCGGGCGGTGGGCGGCGGCTGTGGGAGGCGACACGCGGCGCGGGTGGTGGCGCGTGGTGCGAGGTGGCGGGCGGTGGTGGCACTGGGAGGTGGCGTGGCGGTGGGAGGTGGCGTGGCGGGAGGTGGGCGGCGCCGGCGGCTGTGGGAGGCGACAGGTCGTGGCGGGTGGTGGCGTGTGGTGGGAGGTGGCGGGCGGTGGTGGCGCGGCGGTGGGAGGTGGCGCGGCGGTGGGATGGCGGGAGGTGGTGACGCTGGGAGGTGGTGGTGGGAGGCGGCGTGGTGTGGCGGCGGCGCGTGGTGGTGGGGGCCGGTGGTGGTGGCGGCGCGTGGAGGTGGCGTGGAGGTGGAGTGGAGAGAGACAGAGAGTGAGCTTGAGAGGGAGAGGGAGAGAGAGTGAGAGTGTGCTTGGGAGGTAGAGAGAGAATGAGAGATAGAATTATTTTTAGGGTTTGGGATTGGGTGGGTGTGGGGTTTTTATAGAATTAGGGTTGGGGAGCCGTTGTAATCGGCGGTTTGACGGGCTAACCGCCGGTTAGACTGTTCAACCGCCGGTTACAACGGCTATTATTTTATATTTTTTTTAATTTTTATTTATTATTTTTTTTAAAACTGGGCGGCATTTTCAAATTTCAAAATTTGAATTTTTTTTTTAAAAACCCAACCGCCGGTTAACCGTGTAACCGGCGGTTTCGGGCCGGCGGTTGGCGGTTCAACGAACGGACCAACCGCCCCGTAACCGGCCATATACGGTCACCGGTTACGGTTTGTGCCGGTTACGGTTTGTAACCGTAACCGGCGGTCCGTAACTGGCGGTTGACGGTTTCAACCGCCGGTTACGGTTCAATTTGGGCAAGTATAATCACTGATATCGTATTTGACTCTTGAACTGGATACATTCGGGTTTTTACCATGATTTTTTCCAGATAATGATTTGTTGATGAAATATTGATTTAATGTGATGAACGTCCTAAGTTATAGACATGCCACGTTTAAAGATGTTTTATAACATTTTAATATAATAGTAATTACATATTTTATCTATTTAATATTTTATTTTAAATGATTGAGAGATTTTTTCAACGTTTATTAATATAATATATTTATAATATTTTAATTGAAATTATTAAAAGATTTCAGAATTTAATAATATAATATATTTATAATATTTTATTAAATTTTTGAAAGATTTCTTCGAAATTTATTAATATAATATATTTATAATATTTATTTTACGTGATTGGAGGATTTTTTTAAGTTAAATTACGTTTGAATAAGTTCAACAAACTATAAGGTAAATAGCGTTAGAATATGTGCATATATAACTAGTAGCCTTGACATTGACCTGGTCGATATAACCAAGTGCCAGTGTAACACATGCAAGGCCTAGGAGCTCGCTGGGTACGACGTCGGCCCGCTTCAAGTGGTTCATCTACTGCAGTAGACGTGGAGGGTCCAAAACTGAAGGGAACAGGAGAACGTGGAGGATGATGATCTATATTAGTGTGCCCCGGATGCATCATACCAAACTGTGATAGGCTGCCCATGCTGAGTCGTATGTAGTCGCACCATCGTGCTGAGCAGCAGTCGTCCTCCACATATTATCAGTGTCCGTCCGCTCTGAAACGTAACCTTCAAATCCCTCGTTCTGTCTAGAACTACCAGCCTCATCGTGTCGAGGACGACGAGACTGACTCCTACGTGCTCTGCTCTGAGGTGACCTCTCAGGCTGTTATTCCGATCACGCATTCCTCCATGTCGATCTAATGCGATCGCTCGAATTCGCTCGGCTCGCAACTCCGTGTCATCTGACATTGCCTGAACTCGAGTTAATATATCCTCTGCGAGGTCACCTACATATAAAGAAATAATGTGAATCACAAATATATTAAATGTATATAATTAATTATTCATAAACAATGTTTATACCACAGCGCGCCATGCAGCCCCTTCTCCCACCTGAATACCCTGAACCACCGTATACGTACTAGGTGAGACAAATCGCCGAGTGACGTTATCATACCACTGATAGTAACCATTCACCACCGAACGGTTATTAGGGGCTATAGGGTCACCGTCGACCACATATCATCTTTATCTTCTTTATCGTTCCACATCGCTAACCATGCACATGAAACGTCTCCCAATTAAAACTTTAACGGCCTCTACGATCACTGATGTCATGTAGCCTTGTATGGTCAGGCACAAGTGCTGAGGGTATGCCTTGCACCATGTTGAACTGACGTAGGACCCGGTCTGGATAATACAGTTCGACAATGTTGAAGAAAATCAACGGGAATCTCGACCTACACGACGGTGGCCTACAATCGTAAGGGAGTGTCGCGACCTCAGGGAACTCATCACTATATGGATCCCAAACGAACTGTGCGAGATTCAAGTTATCTAAAATTTCTCGCATCTGTCGCACGTTCGAACGAGTCGTAGACGTGAATGTCAATGACGATCTCCATCTACGAACGTTCGTCATTAGTAAGCAATAACAAAAAAGAAGACTAAGTCTACCACCGTAATATTATAGACTAACTTACCTAGCCGCTTGCGGTGGCCTCGGTAGCACAATCTCGCCATTGTGTATTGTCTCGACTAGGTCTGCTGCAGTCGACCGGATAACAGGCCTCAAAGGCAAGATATGAATCCAAGCCCGCACCTACATAATTGAACTTTTTAAGTAAAACAAGTATTCTGCTTACATATTTTTATGTAAATAAAACAGATACATACTTGCAGTAGCCGCAGAGGTCGTCGATGGTCTGTACCATTCCGCGAGAGGTTGCGCACAACTCTTGATACAAACACGCAAGCACAACTATAGTCCGACCACTGGGACATGCTCCTCGCATAAGCAACTCCAGTAACAGCTTCTCCCTCGATGGCAAGCGCCATAAAGTACCAACATCCAGTAAGGTCACAGTGACTTCTCCTACCGAGATATGGAAGGTGTGTGTCTCGCTACGCTCGCTCAACTAAAGCTGTGATGAGATGCGGGTCCACCTTTTGAGATTTACAACTATATACGCCGTAAAACCCCATTGACTCCAGCCTCCTAAGTACGCGAATATGAATTTCTATCGGGTTGCCCGCCATACCCATACAAAAACCTCTGGACCCCTCGTTCGAAGGGTAATGTCAAGCAAATTCTCATCTCGAAAAATAAAAAGGGAATGATGCGCCTGTTGTTGCGTCAACAAAGACGAATCCCTCGGTCCATATAGTGAAGTCTCATCCATCTTGAAATAGAAAAAGATGCCGATAAGTAAGGACCAAAACGTAACACCGCTAACTAAATACCAACATTTAAAGCCGACGACCACGGCGTTGAAAGCCGACGACCACCGGCAACAAACGGCGGCCACCGGCTACGAACACCGGCGACCACCGGCTAAACGGATAGCCCACGGGCTAGACGGAGCCGGCCCGCCATATATTTTAGTTGATTTATATTATATATTAAATATATATTAATTTAATTAGAGGAATTAATTAATAATTTCATTTATAATTAATGGTGCATTTGTTAATTAAAACATAATTAATGTATATTTAAATATCATAATTAATTAAATAATTCTTAATAAAATGAAAAGTTTAAATAAAAACAAAAAAAACGTTTCCAGACGGGCGGGGCGGGCTGGGCCTCAGTTTTGAAGGCCCGTCACATGGCGGGCCAACCCGCCCTGCCGAACAGCGGGTTGCGGGCTGGCCGCCGCCCCGACCCGTTTTGACGGTTCCGGCCGACCACCGTCCCTCACGACGGCGTCCGCACCGGCCAGCAGTGCAGGCCCGCAGCGCCGGCGCGCTGCTCCGGCGAGCCTCGGAACCACCGGCCAAATCGCACAAAAAAAAACACAGATCGCACTTACTTGATGAATTGGAATGATTTTAGGCTTGCCAAGCGTGAGTTGACGTCGGATTTGTCGAATTTGTGTGTTTGAGAGGTTGGGAAAGAAAGGAAATAGAAAGAAGAAGAAGAGAGGAGAAAAAGGGGGGCCGCGGCTGGTTAGGTCGCGTTCGAACGCGCCACTCCATGGGACGCGTTCAGAAAAAGTTGTTCCATGTGGCGCGTTCACCTATTTTTGAAATACCCGTTTGGCACTATTTTTTATAGCCGAATTTAAAAGCAAATCATTTATAAAAAGCCATATATTTGTTGAGGTGACCTTTGTACGCAATAAAATAATGGTCTTTGAGCATTCAACAAATGAAGGATGAAGGCCACGTGAAAAATAATGCTGTGAAGAAAATAGGTTATCATTGCGGCTACGAAGTTCGATATTCAAATGCTGTGCTGCTGTATTTCTTCTTTTCATATGGAAGAGTGAGGGAGAAATCACCTATAAATGGCATAATACGAGGTAGTAGAGAACACAACCACCACACAACATCGATCTCTCTCGTCCGATCATTTATATCTCTAGTTGTTTATAGTTTTTTTGTGTATCACGTTAGTGTACGTGTTTGTAATCACAACACATAATAAAGAAGTTCTACCTTTCGACCCGAGAACGTAGGTCATTCTGACCGGATCACGTAAATCTTGTGTTCACTGTCCAAATTTGTTTTTCGTCTCTTTATTTTTTATCGTCATTTCTTGAGCAATTAAATTATCATGGATCAAAATATCCTAACAAATAGGTATCAGAGCCAACCCGATCTATTTTTGAGCCACCATGGCGATAACAAAATGTCAATTGAAAAGTTCGACAGAAATGTCAATTTTGCAATGTGCAGTCTCAAGATGGAGGTCATTCTCATACAAGACGGTGTGAGGTGGCGCTTGAATGAGAAAAGAAGAAACCGACGGAAATGAAAGATGCTCAATTTAATGAGTTGGATAAGAAAGCCAGATCGGCTATTATATTAAATCTCTCTTACGAGGTTTTACACAAAGTTGCCACCGAGACGACGGCCATGAGTATGTGAGATTAAGGAGACTAAGGAGAATCAGCTTTACTTAAAGGAGAAACTTTATAGTATGAAAATGACGGAAGGTACTTCTATTCTCTCGCATCTCGATAAATTCGATTCCATCATTATTGGTTTGGCAAAAGCAGAATTTAAAGTGACGGACGAAGATCAGACCATAAAATTGTTGTGTTTCCTTCCCGCGTCTTTAAAGCATTTCGTGACACTATAATTTATGAGAAAGATACGATATCATATGCTAATGTCAAATCTGTGTTACAATCAAAAGAACAGATAGACATGGATATAACGGGAGAACAATGGTATCCAGGTAGAATGTCTGTTTGCACGGGGAAAACCAGAACGTAGAGACACTGAAAGTAGCAGATCTAAAGAAAGGCTGAAATCCAGGTAAAGAAATAAAGTATGTAATTTTTGCAAGAAAAAGGGTCACATCAAATCTGATTGGTATAAATTAAACAATAAGGTGAAAATAGTCAGCAACATAATAAACCGCCGAAGCTAGTGTAGCTGCTGATGAGAATGATGGAACTATTTTGTAGCAACTGCAAATATTGTCAGGTCTGATAATGAGTTGATCTTCGATTCGTGTTGTTCTTACCACATAAGTCGGAGTCGAGATTGTTTTTCCACATATGAAAAATTCAATGGCGGATATGATTTAATGGTAAATGATGATCCGTGTAAAGTTATTGGTAAAGACATAGTTCAGATCAAGATGATCGACGATATCATCCAGACGCTCGCCGAAGTCAGATAGATTCATATATGAAGAGAAATCTTATCTCTTTAGGCACACTTGAGTCTCAAGGGTGCAGGTTCTCAGGTGAAGGTGGAGTTTTGAAAATTGCTAGAGGTGTCCTTGTAATTATGAAAGCTTGCAGGTCTGGAATTTTACATATTTTGCAGGGAACCACAGTTTCAGGTTCCGCTGCAGTTTCGACATCCCCGAAGGTTGATACCACGAGAATATGGCATATGCGGCTTGGACACATGAGAGAAAAATGCTTAACACTTTTAAGCAAGCGGGGCCTACTTTGCGGTCGAAGTACTGGTAGCAAGGAGCGAACAATATATATTTGGGAAGCAGAAACGAGTCAGCTTCAATTCCCAGCAGTTCACAGACGAAAGGTACTTTAGAGTATATTCATTCTAATGTATGTGGTCCTTCTCATGTTCCCTCCAAAGGTGGTGCAAGATACATGTTGACTTTCATTGATAAGTTTTAAGGAAAGTTTGGGTATATTTTCTTAAGCAAAAAAGTGATGGGGATATTCTTGGAGGTCAACTAGAAGAGACTCTTGGGCAATTGAAATCAGTTCGTTCTCTTGGACCCATGGATAAGTTTTTTAGTGCTATCAATCCGGAGACTTCTACGGTTTCCGGTAAGAGCAAGGTACGGGATCAAAACATTAATGAAGCACTCTTCAAACAAAGAACTGAGTCCGTGCTAGAATATGTTGGTGACTGGGTTTACGAAGCCGGCATTCCATTTAATGTTGTTGTGGTTAGATAGCTTCAAGATGATGGTGGAAGCGATTGGTCAATTTGGACCCGGATTTGTGCCACCGATAAGATACGAATTGACAGTACCACTATTAAGGAAATCAGTTCATAAAACTAAGAGTTTGTTGAAGACACACGAAGAAGAGTAGAAAATCAACGGATGCTCAATTATGACAGATGCTTGGAGTGATAGAAAGAGGAGAAGCATCATGAATCTATGCGTCAATTCTCGCTTCGGTACTGTCTTTCTATCATCTAATGACTTTTCGAATATTGCACACACGAGTGAAGTCATATTTGAATATGTTGATAAGTGCATCGAGGATGTTGGCCCAGATCACGTTGTTCAAATTGTTACTGACAATGCATCGAAACAACATTGGTGTCTCGAAGTTACTAAACTTAAGAGACCAAACTCTTTTGGACTTCGTGTGCTGCTCATAAAATGATCTCATGCTTGAGGCTATTGGGAAACAGACAAGGTTCAAGAAGTTATGATGATCAAGGAAAGAAACGGACGATTTTTCTTATGCACACCACAAAGTCTTGGCGATGATGAGAGCACAAACAAGAAGAAGGACATTGTGAGACGGGGTGACACGGTTTGCTTCAGCATTTCTTACCCTACAAAGTTTGATGGAAAAAATAAAATCAGAGATGAAGATGATGTTTGGGAGTCCGAATGGGAGGAATGTAAATTTTTCGAAGACTGTGAAAGGAAAGGAGGCTTATACAACTGTGATGAGTTTGTGTAACGACCCGTCTCATACCGAGTGTCACTGTAGTATCGGTCCTACCGGGACCAGTGGGGTTGGGCCCACCACATTCCAAATGATAGCCTGGCCCCACTGTATCACCACTTAACAACTTCTAGCGTGCTTTGTTCTCACTCACACGCACCCTGGGCAACTTTCCCATGGGGTCACCCATCCCTAAATTGCTCCAAGTCAAGCACGCTTAACTTCGGAGTTTCTATAGATGGACTCCCGAAAAGGTAGGTCGACCTTGGTGATATGAGTAGTGCTATCAATTCTCTTATACGATTCTTAGCCTGACACGCCCATACATTGTCAGTCTCAGGATCCCCTCTCATTCGGGTGTCGGATCGGTTCGTTCATGTACCCTTTCGCCTAGAAGCCTGTCAAGAGCGCTCATTGTCCGTGCACCCTGGCACCGGCGATCATTCCCCGCTCTCTTCGGCCCCGGGTGTCACAGTTTGGGATTTTGGAATGGTGTATCATCTTGTCTACTGGTGTTCACACCTTTAATCAAGGTCGTTCGCATTGCTGATTTTGATAGATCACCATCAATGGGCTTTGTATATGAGCTCATCCGTGCAAAGGAAGAGATCAAGGTTCTCAAAAATATCCCGAGCAATTATGAATCGATCATTGAAGTTATTGATGTGAAAATGCAAGGAAGACTC
The DNA here is from genome assembly GCA_027422505.1 of Craterostigma plantagineum. Lineage (NCBI taxonomy): Eukaryota > Viridiplantae > Streptophyta > Magnoliopsida > Lamiales > Linderniaceae > Craterostigma > Craterostigma plantagineum. The sequence goes on from JAPQWV010003572.1 coordinate 22,499, forward strand.
GATAGTCCTTTCCATTTGACGGCTTAATTGTTGAATCCTTATTATCATTATAAAGATCCTCTCATTCAATTCAAAAATGAAGCGTCGATTGGAGTGGTTGATTGCATGGATGCTTTATTTCCGTGAGATGACGTTATGCAAAATACGATTTTGTTGGATGAGCTTCCTATCTACAAAGAGAAAAGCTCAATTTTGGAAGATCAAATGTAGCGCCTAGATGCCTCTCGAACGACGATAGCTTTGATCCAGGTATACTCTTTTACATTATAGTCCTACAACTAATTGTTTGTAGTGGTTATTTTATTTTGTTGATGTAGTGACTTGGTGGTCAACTTTTGGTTCGATAACTCCAAATCTTCGAAGTTGGCCATGAGAATCCTCTCATTGACAACTAGTTCATCCGATTGCGAAAGAAATTGGAGAGCCTTTGAAGGGGTAGTGTATATGTCACAAACAATGTTATATATTATTATATTTTATTATTATTATTTTTTGAGAATGATGTTATATTATTTGCTACTCTTTAATATTATTATTTTGTTAACTTGTTTCTTAGGTTCACACAAAGAGAAGGAATGGGCTTAGTGCAGCTCTACTCAATAATCTTGTATTTATTCAAATTAATGCAAGATTATCAAGTAGACAAAAAAGAGAAAAAGATAGAAGCAATGTAGATGTTTTATCTTCATATGATGCTACTACAGCACAAGATTGGATTGTCGATGGAATTGAAGTTAGTGATGTGAGGTGGTTGAGGACTAGGAGGAAGAGGCGGATAAGGTCATGTGAAGTATCGAACGATAAGAAAATTGTATGATGATGATTTCGAATCTGAGGATGAGGTCAACGAGGTTAACTTAGAGGCGTTTCAGGAGGGTTGAAGTATGTTGATGTCCTTTTTCTTGTATGATGGACCAACTTGTTTTTGTTTCGAAATGTTGTTGGCCCAGTGGATCTCTTGTTTTTGTTTCGGATGCTATCTTTTACAAAACTTTCCAGACTGAACTTTATTTTGATGTTACTTTTGTTGGTCTTGATTTTGAGATGTTGTGGAATGCTTGGAATATTTCATAGTAATGTTGATCTTATTTTGTGGGAAATGATGTAGAATCCTTACAGAAATGTAGTGGGGGATCAAGTATGTTAGAATAATTTTGCAATGAAAAAGAAACATATAAAAGCGACTAATTTCTGCCTAGAAACCGCCTAGGCCCCGCTTAGGCGCTAGCGCCACCCCCCCCCCCCCGGGCGCCAGACTAGCGCCTAACCAGCTTTGCAACATTGATATTATGTATGCAATTGTATGTACACGTCCTGATATTTCACAAGCTGTTAGTGTTGTTAGCAGGTATATGGCTACCCCAGAAAAAGAACACTGGCAAGCAGTGAAGTAGATTCTAAGATACTTGAAGGGTACTCTAAACATTTGTTTGGAGTTTGGCAGAAACATGGATACTCTCGTTGGCTTCGTTTCAGACTATGCAGGTGAGTCTTGCAGTAAGCTGGAAAGCTACTCTACAGCATGTAGTGGCGTTATCTACTATTGAGGCAGAATACATGGCCATCACTGATGCGATCAAGGAAGCATTATGGTTGACGGGGTTATTCAGGGAATTAACTCATAATCAGGAAGTTATTATATTTCTGTGATAGTCAAAGTGCGATTCATTTGACTAAGGATCAGTTCAAGCATTGCTTGGACTTGATTGGTGTTTCAGAGATGATGAACTAGCCTGTGGGGGCTATGGTCGGAGGGAGATCGAGATAAAGGTATTTCTAATTAAGGTGGAGTAATCTACGGTACCAAAGGTCAAGGTGGAGATTTGTTGAAGTGACTTTGTACGCAATATAGTATGGTCTTTGACCATTCAACAATGAAGGATGAAGGCCACATGAAAAATAATGCTATGAAGAAAACCAGTTATCATTCCGGCTACCGACTTGAATATTCAAATGGTGTGCTGCTTTAGATTTTTTTTCCTTTTCACATGGAAGAGTGATCGCCTATAAATAGGCATAATACGGAGGCAGTAGAGAACACACAACCACCACAACGTCGATCTTCTCTCTTCTGATCATTTATATCTCCTAGTTGTTTATAGCTTCTTTTGTGTATCACTTCAGTGTACGTGTTTGTAATCACTTCACATAATAAAGAAGTTCTACCCTCCGGCCCGTGGACGTAGGTCATTCTTGCCGCGAACAACGTAAATTTCGTGTTCACTGTCCAAATTTTATTTTTCGTCTCTTTTACTTTTTATCGTCATTTCTCGGGCATTTAAATTATGGGGGATCAAAATATCCTAACAATATTAATTCCCAACAAAACATAGTCTTGTATTAAGATACAATCAATAATTTAACTAAGAACTCACTGAAACATAATTTCTTTATCGCAACTATATTTCTTTGGGTGATCCGAGACAGCAATTCAATCGGCTACTTACACCACACATTTGAAAAATGAAACTTATCGAGGTTTATCCACATTCTTGTATACCATATATTTAAGATATTGGTTTTGGGCGATTTTGATACCCAATAATTATATTTATATTTATCCCGCGGCTTTGATCATTACATATTAAGAAGCATGCATGTATCACTATGCGAATGTACAAAAGCTTTACGAAAGTAGCGCCGTTTTGTTTTTGGGGTCAACGGCTAGGTTTACCTCCATGATAATTAAGCATCTCCATATTCGATAATAAGGTTAGCATTAAAGTCGCGTCTCTCTGAAAATAGGAAAAAATAAGAGTTCACTAAGATAGTTGTCATAACGCGTTAGGGTTTTAATAAGATAGTTGTCACCACCTAAAACTAGTTGCCGCAATTTTGACATTGACATTATTAGGATCCAATCATCAATGGACTAATAAAAAATTTAACAAAATGATATATCAAAATTCATGTGTGACGGCACCTCATTATTCGTCATACGGTCAAAATCAGGATATAACCAACATGATATATACAAATCGTGGCAATATTCCATGAACCCATTAATTAGTGAAGTGTTTATATATTGTCAAGTTGGTGAAAGCATTTTAAATTAAATTATTACAAAGCTGCAAATATTATTTCTTTCACATGTTAGTTCGTTATAAATGATTAATTACGTTTATGAGTGTGTAATGTGATAATCTTGACCAAATAACCATTTTAGGTTCCGCCTAAAGTGTTATTTATTCTTTAACGGCTATTCCATGTGGTCTCATGTGTTCTACATATTTTCTAGTCAAAATCATCCTATGGTCAAACGTTTTTCATTTTATAATATGGTCAATTAGAAAATTTGAAGTTATAATCAATCATGAACGGAGTTTACCAAATTTATTTATTTTTTGCTCCACCTATGTCATTCATATAATTAATTAACATGTAATACAACATTAATTACGCTTTTATTGTTATAAGTTTAGTTGTGAAACGGTTACATTTTGACTTTTAGGTGTCGGTTTGATGAGATAACTAAATAAAAAATAATCTCCCCCCAATTTCTTGTGCCGAAGAAACACTGCAATAGCAATAAGGGGCATTTTTATTTAGGCCCTCCCATAACTATCATTTAGGATTCAGGCCTCTTGGCAAAAAAATTAGTTTTAAGGACCCATTTTTGTGCACAGTACCACTCATTGCTCTTACATACCAGTATGTTGAAATTTGTCTAACCATAATCCATAATCCAGGTACCAGTTATGATCATCTGATACCAGTTTATTTTCTGCAGTACCACTTTATTGCTTTGACATACCAGTATGTTCAAAGTTTGTAACACAAAATGATCATTCTATACCAGTTCATATATCTTTCATACCACATTTTTACACCACACAAAAATGGGTCATTTAACCTAAAAAATTCTCAAACAGAGCCTGAATTCGAAATCAAACCCTTAATGGGGCCTGATTTCGAATTGACCATAATATAATTTTTCTTTTCTGTAAATTAGATACACCTTTAAATTAAATACATTCTGTAAATTAGCTCCTCGAAGAGATGGAAAGCGCGAGAAACAGAAAAGCGTTTTTTTGAAGGACGTAAATTCATGCATGCAACGCTTCATTGGGCATACCTTGAAATTCTAAAGTGATATAACATGATATATAATGTACTATTATATCATATTATATTAAGTATTTTGCTTATTGATATGAATTAAAGCTAAACCCATGGATGAGGCGGCACCTTGATAAAAGAGAAACGTCTAAATTTCAATTTATAATTACGAGTATCACATGCTAAGTAGCTCGTTTAGCCAGGTGCAATGATTCTGACAAAATATTTAATAAATAATATAAGTGACATCTACTACTTGCATAATAATTGCAATAGAAATTCGATGAATAAAGAATATCTTTCAAGAAACGTTTTAACGACCTAATAAACTGAACATGGATATGGAGAGTCGTGATAACTATTGGTATTCGATAATTTTATATGTTCAAAAATGAAGTCATCCACATTCCAAGCGTATTATGCGTAGACGATTAATAAGAGTTAAATGTGTGTCTTAACCTTATCCCTAACTTCACTACTTTTTTTTTTAGCTATTTGACTTAATAGATTAAAAACTTTCGTCCATGTCTCTTGTCATGTGTTTTACAAGAATAATGGATCATAATGTAATAATGTTCTTGAATTATATTTTTTTTTTCATATTATTTGATTCTGTAATATTCTAGGATCATAACGTACTCGTATTAATCGACTTATATATGTTTGTGAATTTATATGGGAGACAACCTAGCTATCTGAAATAATCCTCTAAAAACAATAAAGAAATACTGCAATATAACCTTTTGTTGTAATGATTGACAGCACTTTCATCAAATTTAGTTGAGCCCCTTAATAACATAGGTGGTCCCACCAAACAATAAGAAGAAAGATTTGAATCAATTATATTAATATAGTTATGAGAAAGCAAAGATTTAAACTAATTATTGGGGGTATGGAGTTGAGTCACTTAGATTATTATGTATGACGAGAAAGTTCGAAAAATGCGATTTGATGTAAAGATCTTTCTAAATGCCGACTGTGACGGGTCAGATTTTAGAAAGATTCTCTTATATTATTTTAATAATTTACTAATTTATATAGTTTGATCTTTCAAAAATTCGATTTATATTGCCATGTGCTCGAGTTATTACATAACCACTTGCAAAACTAATCAAAGCTCGTTTGATTTTAATAGGAAACATAAAAAAGCTTTAATTAAAAGCTTATTTATTGAATAAACAAACTATATTACTATATAAGTGCAGCGAATGTGTCAAAACATTCGGACAAGGTAATTGCTACGAAGGTTCTCACCACTCACTCACTAAACTCGAGCAGCAACTAAATTAGTTTATTCTTTTCGTTATATATATATATATATATATATATATATATATATATATATATATGAGGAATTTTATGGTGCCCACATTATGTGAGCACCTTACGTGGGCACCTGTCGATGTGGCACTGATTCGTGCGATGTCGACATGCCAAATTAAAATTAGATAATGCATGACAGTTATTAATAGCATTATAGGGGTTATAGTCGACATAATGACGACAATGTGGCAGTTTACGCACACAGACCAATACCATATATCAGGTGCCACACACAGACCAACACCTCTCTCTCTATATATATATATATATATATTATATGATAAATAACATGACAACATAAATATTAGGGGTGTTCAAATTACCGAAACCGAAAAAAAAACGACCGAACCGTAAAGTAACCAGAACCGAACGAAAAGAACCGGACCGAAAAAACCGAAAACCCGCGATTGTAAAAAAACCGAACCGAACCAAATTAAAATGGTTCGGATATCGGATTAAGCATACGTAAAACCGAAAAACCGAAAAAACCGAACAAAAATTATCATACTACATTAAAAATAGAAAAAATAATAAAAATCATGTGTTTCTCTCATAACGTAAACAACACATTAAATATAATTTCATTGGAATATTTTTTTCCATTTTTAAGTGAATGTTTTCCTCACAATCAAAAACTATTTTTCTCCCAAGTAATTTATAGTATCTTCATATGAATGTTTTTATATTTTGGTTAGATTTTGTTCCATTTTCATGTTTTTTTTTTTCGGAGCTTTGAATTATTTTGCCATATGTCACGTTCCATAAATCTTCTTTGTTTTTAATAACCATAAATTGTTTTATGTATTTCAGTTCATAATATTTTTTTTGTTGATATTAAATTCCTAACCGAAAAACCGAACCGAAAAAAAAAACCGAACCGAATTATAAAAAACCGAACCGAACCAAATTAAAACGGTTCGGATATCGGATTAAGCATACGTAAAACCGAAAACCGAAAAAAACCGAACCGAAATTTGAAAAAACGAACCGAACCGCCGACCGATGAACACCCTTAATAAAATATACGAATTCTATCTATAGGTTCAAATAATTTTATTTGCACACAAAAATAAATCATAAATATGATAAGTTCGTAGTTCATTAATAAATTATTATGGTTAGAAAACCCCCTCCCCCTATTTCTATAACTAACATATGTAACAATATCAGTATATGTATCCCTGTTTCGTCCCTCTCATTCTTCAATAGTTCTTATTTACTGGTTCCATTATAATTATCTGTCCATTTGATATTATTGAATGAAATTCCCTTAAAAATACATTAAATATCTCAAGGCCAAGTGTAAAGAAAATCGAATGAATTGCTTGTGTGTGAAGAATCGATTTTAACGTGGTTCGGATATTGAACAATCCTACGTCCACGGTGCTTGAATTGTAATCACTAAACAGCAATAGTTTGATTACAGATCAAGAAGATTGCGATAATCTTCTGAAGAACAAGAAATCGACTGCAGAAAAACGATGCAGTGAAAAATGATTAAAAGGATCAACTGAGCTAATTGTCGCAGGAATTCTGTTTTATATTTGAACTTCGCGCCAATCATTGAAGTTGTCTCACATAGCTCAAAACGTCAGTGTGGCCAGCGTCTTATTTAGTTGATCAGATGAAGTCGTCGATGCGCCCAACGTCTTCATAAGTAAATCGTCCCTTTTAAGTGAATAGCGCCTTTGTATAAAACACGGGACTGATTTTGAACTCTGTTCTGCTTAGAACTGAATAACTTCGAACTATCTGAGTAGCTCTTAAGCTTGATCTTGAGCTCGATCTTCACATCATTTTCTGATATGCCCCCACAAGATGGATGGTGCAGGTTAATCACAGACATCTGAGCAACAATCCCTGTAAGAGAGGAGCTGGCAGTGGTTTGGTAAACACATCTGCCAGCTGAAGTTCTGAACGAATTGGCAATAACTTGATCACTCCTTCTGCCACATGATGTCTAATAAAATGACAATCAATTTCTATGTGCTTAGAACGTTCATGGAACTTAGGATTCATTGCCAACTTCAACGCAGATTGGTTGTCACAGAAGATGACAGGTCTTTGTTCCACTGTTACATTCAATTCTCCTAACAGATTCTTTATCCACAGAATTTCTGCAACCACTGCAGCTAGGGCTCTATACTCAGCCTCAGTTGATGATCTTGAAACGGTAGCTTGTTTCTTTGCTTTCCAAGTTATCAAGGAATTACCCAAGAAAGTGCAAAAACCAGTGACTGACTTTCTGTATCTTTACACGCTGCCCAATCAGCATCTGAGAAGGCTTTCAGCTCGAAGTTCTGTTCTGAGTTCAAGAGGATTCCTTGCCCGGGCGAGTTTTTCAAGTATCTAAGTAAATGGTGTGCGGCTGCTAAGTGTGTTGTCCTCGGCATTGCCATGTATTGGCTGAGTTTATGGACTGTAAAGGTGATGTCAGGCCTAGTGAAGGTAAGGTAGAGGAGCCTCCCTATCAATCTCCTATACTGAAAAGGCTCTTGCAGCAGCTCACCATCATTTTCTGTAATGGTTGAGTAGGACTCATGGGAGTTGACAGTGGTTTACAGTTTGTGTACCCTGTGTCCTCGAGGAGCTGCAAGGTATATTGTTTTTGTGACAGGTAAATACCCTTAGGACCTCTAGCCACTTCTACACCAAGGAAGTACTTCAATTCTCCAAGGTCCTTGAGCTTAAAACAGCCGCTTAGAAAAGCCTTTGCTCCTTCAATGATCTTGGCTGAAGGTCCTGCCAGCACTATGTCATCAACATAGACCAATAGGACAAGTAGTTGGTCTTCTCTTCCTTTTATGAATAGAGTGTGGTCCGACTGAGTTTGAGTGAAGCCAAATTCCTTCACTGCAGTGGTGAATTTCTGATTCCACTGCCGGGAAGCTTGCTTCAAGCCGTAGATTGATTTGTGTAGCTTACATACTATCTTGTTCTTTTCTGCCTTGTCATATGCACTGTCCAAACCCGGAGGAAGCTCCATATACACTTTTCTGTGAGTTCTCCATTAAGAAAAGCGTTGTTAACATCCATCTGAACCAAGTTCCAACCAAGTTTGCTGCTAAGCTCAAAATTATCTTGATTGTACTAGGTTTAGCTACTGGAGCAAAGGTATCTATATAGTCTATCCCCTCCCTCTGATCATATCCCTTGGCAACTAATCTAGCTTTATACTTTTCTATTTGCCCAAGCGAGTTGTACTTGATTCTATAGACCCATCTGCTACCTATGGCCTTCTTGCCTTTTGGGAGAGGAATGACAGACCAAGTTGCATTGTCTTGCAATGCCTGCAGCTCCTCCTGCATTGCTGTTTTCCACTTGTCTGAGGCAGCAGCTTCTGCATAATTCTTTGGCTCTTGATTCATTGAGACAGTGCTGATCAAGTTCTGGTATTGCATGCTGAAATTCTGACCTGAAAGCACTGCTGAAATTGGATACAGAACTTTTCTATGTGCAGATTGTGACAGTGGTAGTCTCCCAAATAAGATGGTTTCTTGGATTGTCTCCCTGACCTAGTATGAATGCCAACAATGTCTGTCTGATCTGTTTCATTCCTTTGAGAGTCACTTTGGTCCTGCAGATTATTGCCCTCTGAATTGTTTTGCTCTACTGCTGAATTTTGAGAGTCCTGGTGTGTCCCTGCTCTGTCTGCACAATGACCTTCCTCAGCAGTATTCTCCTGCCTTTGAGTCCCCTGTGGGTGGAGCAATTCCTCCTCAGCATTGTCCAGAGAATATTTGGGCAGCACCACCTCAGAAAATGGATCTTCTCAGTTGGAACTGAAACAGATTGGTCCTTAAGGGGCAAGACATTCTCCATAAACTTGACATCTCTAGAAATGAAAACTCTTCTGGTCTTAAGGTCCATCACCTTGTATCCTTTTGTGCCATTGGGGTAGCCTATAAAGATGCATTCAGTGGCTCTCGCATCAAACTTTTTCCTTGAGCCTGCAAGTGTAGAACAGAAGCAAAGACACCCAAATACTCGAAGCACATTGTAGTCAAAAGGTCTCTGATATAGAAGATCATAAGGACTTTACCATTTAAGATCACAGAAGGTGTTCTGTTTATGAGAAATGTGGCAGCCAGAGTACACTCAGACCAGTAATTAATTGGCAATCCTGATTGAAATAATAAGGCTCGTGCAACATTTAGTAAATGTTGATGCTTTCTTTCTACAACTGAATTTTGTTGTGGAGTCTCTACACATGATAAATGGTGCACTATTCCTCTTGTTCTTAACTCATCTAACATATTAAATTCTCGTGCATTATCCGATCTAATAGTTTTAACCTTAGTCCCAAACTGTGTTTCTACAAGGTTCAGAAAATAAGGCAAGATGGTCTGCACCTCTGACTTGTGCTTTAACATGAATAACCAAGTGAATCTTGAATAGTCATCTACGATAGTAATGAAGTATTGATGCCCTAAATACGAAGGTACATGAAAGGGACCCCATACATCACAATGTATGAGGTCAAATGGTGAGCAAACTGTTTTGCTATTACTCGGGAATACATTTCTTTTCTGCTTGGCCAATGGGCAGATCTTACAGTAGGTATCTAGGCTCTTATTATCATGCTTCAAACACTTCTTTAACAAGTCTAGGACCTTATGGGAAGGATGGCCTAACCTATTATGCAAATATTTGCTGACAAATCATTCAAGAAAACAGGTACATCATATGCATGGTTATACTGTTTGGTGTCTAAATCTGTCCTGATGATGTAAAGACCCCCCTCCTGCTTACCCTTGCCGATCACTCTTTGTGATAGGTCCTGTATCAAGAAGGTATTAGGCTCAAAAATAACTTGACAAGACTGATTAACCAAAGTACTGATTGAGATCGGATGATATAGTGAAACTGAGGCACTAATAACACCTCTGTAAGAGTGATGTATTGATTCAGTTGAAAGTTCCTGCTTGATCTACCTCAATGACAGAGTTATCAGGCAATATTATCTTTGATTTATTAATTTTATGCAGGTCATATAACAGATCTTTGTTTCCTGAGACATGCATGGTTGCACCTGAATCCAAAGCCATATGCTGGAGTGATTTAATTCAGGGATTTTAAAAGACAAGCAAATACCTGTTCTTTTACCTGATTGTTGATCATATAGTCCACTTCTTCTGATGCTTGAGCCATGTTTGACTGATCTAAGAGTGACTTCAAAGTCTGTAGTTGAAGCTGTGTGAGCCTGACCTGAACCACTGAATCACTGCCAGGGGCTTCTTGATTTCTCATTACTTGACCTTGCTGTGCCATGCTTACTGCTGACTGATTCACTCTAATTGCCTTGGACTTGAAATTCTGTCTGAATCCGGGGGGGATAGCCATGGATTTGGTAGCAGCTATCAATGGTATGGCCCTTCTTGTTGCAGTGGGTGCAAGTGGGCCTCAATGATTCCCTTTTCTGCCCAAAGTATCATTTTCTTCCAGGAGCTTGATCATTCTTGGCAGAAAACATAGCCATGTTATTGTTCAGATCATCACTGCCCTTAGTAGTGCCAGAGATCATTGACCTCTGCTTTTCTTCTTGCACAAGCAGTGAGAAAACTTTGTTGACTGTGGGGAGAGGATCCATGGTGAGTATTGGCCTCTGAGCTGCGAGTAAGAGTCATTGAGCCCCATCAAGAAGACCATAACATACTCCTCGTCAAGTTGTGTCCTTCATCAGTTTCATACCTCCACAGACACACTGACATTGCGGCAGATAATTTGTTAATTCCTCCCACAGAGATTTAAGCCTTGTATAATACTCTGCAATGCTATTGCTGCCCTGAGTTAAATTCACCAGTTCTTTCTTCAGTTGGAAGATTCTTGGCCTATTGGTTTGCCCGAATCTTTCCTGTAAATCACCCAAACATCTCTTGCAAGCGAGCTATAGAGTATAGCTAGCAGAAATTTCCTTAGAGACTGCATTGAGAATCCAAGATATCACTATATTATTATTTCTTTTCCAAGCTGCTATCTTATCCTTTTCTGCTGCCGTTGGTGGTCGAAGCTCCCCATTGATAAATCCTTCCTTATTCCTACCAATAAGGGCAATCATCATAGCTCTACTCCAAGTGGCGTAGTTCTCACAGTGAGCTGCTCATGAACAGAAATTGCCCAGAAGTGTCATTGACATTGAGATAGTACGGATCATCTGCAGTGAAGGCGCTGTTGAATTTATCATTGCAGATGTTGTTGAATTGGCGATTCAGTTTCTTCAGCCATTATCAAGCATCAAGTGTAGCAATTCTGGCGCTGATTGATTGACCTAAATGTTCGCAGCTGTCAAGCGATTCGCTCTGATACCATGTAAAGAAATCGAATGAATTGCTTGTGTGTGAAGAATCGATTTTAACGTGGTTCGGATATTGAACAATCCTACGTCCACGGTGCTTGAATTGTAATCACTAAACAGCAATAGTTTGATTACAGATCAAGAAGATTGCGATAATCTTCTGAAGAACAAGAAATCGACTGCAGAAAAACGATGCAGTGAAAAATGATTAAAAGGATCAACTGAGCTAATTGTCGCAGGAATTCTGTTTTATATTTGAACTTCGCGCCAATCATTGAAGTTGTCTCACATAGCTCAAACGTCAGTGTGGCCAGCGTCTTATTTAGTTGATCAGATGAAGTCGTCGATGCGCCCAACGTCTTCATAAGTAAATCGTCCCTTTTAAGTGAATAGCGCCTTTGTATAAAACACGGGACTGATTTTGACTCTGTTCTTGCTCTTAGAACTGATAACTTCGAACAGAACTATCTGAGTAGCTTAAGCTTGATCTTGAGCTCGATCACAATCATTTAATCTTCTGATACCAAGTGCTGCCGCAACGCGTGATTGAAATTATCATCTTTTTTTTATACCACAATCATATAGTACAGCCGACCATACAAAGAGGAAATTAAATAAATATCCAAAAAAAGGCAATATTAGGAAAATTAAATTCATTGGGAAAATTTATCCCATTCCCAACTCATCATCCAAACTAGCTGGCTTCTAGTTGTGTAGAGCATGCATTAGCTTCAAGTTGATATTGTATCAAAAGAATACAACTCCAATCTCACTCAATCATGATTTAAAATTTATATAAATCAATAAAAAAAACCTTATAATGGGTTTGATGCCCTCACTGAAAAAAAGAAGTGTAAAAAGTAGAGAGAATATCCATGAAACCTCAAACGTAGTATTTAAACAAGTCATAGGTTAACCAAAAAAAAAAAAGTTCATAGGTGGTCGTGAAAAGAATAGAAACGGTGCAATTATAATACAATCGACCTATCATTAACATACATGTAATTAGAATCTTAGAGTCCAACCCTATCCGATTATATTTCATCGTGTTAGCTATGATCATGAAAAAAATAATAATCCTTTCATTATATCGACGCGTGTCTCCTATAAAAAATCTACGATATTAAAAATACATATCGTTATACGGATTAAATTATTTAAACTTTCTTTTTTTTGTTATTGTTAGGACTATCATATTGTATATATGCATTCTTTAGTTTTGCTTGTTTGACATCAGTCGCGAACACAACATGAAGTTAAATAATTTGTGACAAAAAATATACTTATGAGAAAACATCATTGTTTTCTCTGTGCAAAATCATATAAGATGTAAACTAATATGGAAGAAACCACGTCACACGAAATATAGCCTCTAGATGTAAAATATACACATAGGAGTATACTATTAAACAATAAGCATAAGGTATGAATGAAACTCGAAGCAATAAATCATCGTGCCGCCTAAGTATGATCATGACCCTCATCAATCCATCTTTAATGCCAATTACAAAATAATCGAAATTCCCAAAAGCTAAAAAACTATAATACATAGGCTTTGCCTACACCACCAGCGAAAAAATAATAAAAAGGGTATATTTGAATTCAAGCCCCTTTAAAGTTTTAAATAAAGGTTGCAGACCCTGTAAAAAACTGTTGTTTAAAGGACCCAAATTCTATAATTTTGAAATAAGGACCTAAACTTAAAAAATGTTATAAATGTATGTTATATGAACTGATATATGATGATCGTTTTGTGGTACTGCATAACAATGAAATGTACTGCAGAAATCGTGTCCTTAAAACTAATTTTTTTCCTGACAAATACCCGAATCTTAAGTAAAAATTTTGATGGGACCTGAAATTGAAAATTTCCATAATAAAAACCGACATACTAAATAAAACTCCATCTGATTTGACTCTCATCAAATTCAAATTAATTTCCACTCCTTCAAATCACATGCAACCCCCCCTCAAACTTCACTCTATATAAACCCACATAAACCTCAGTTTTCCAATTCATTACGAAACCAATCAAACACATTACACAAAAACTCCCAAAACAACCTTCGATTCAAACAAATAAAACACCTTCTCCTTGCAATAATCTCACAATTCAAAACACTAGACTCAAATATTACAAAAAGAAGAATGTTTAACTTCGCCGACGACATCAACATCACCGCCGCCGACGGCGCATTCCCTCGCCGGTGCGTCTGGGTCAGCGGGCCGTCATCGTCGGCGCAGGCCCGTCGGGCCTCGCCGTCGCGGCGGGCCTAAAGCAGCAAGGCGTACCCTTCGTCATCGTAGAGAGAGAAGACTGCATAGCTTCGCTATGGCAGAAAAAAAACCTACGATCGACTTAAGCTTCACCTCCCAAAACAGTTCTGTCAATTACCAAATTACCCCTTCCCGACGACTACCCCGAATACCCAACCAAGAAGCAGTTCGTCAACTACTTGGAATCCTACGCCGACAACTTCGCCCTCAGCCCTCAGTTCAACGAGACGTGGAGTCCGCCAGGTACGACGGCGCGTGCCGTTCTTGGAGGGTTCAGACGGCGAAGAACGGCGGCGCCGGCGACAAGGTTGAGTACGTGTGCCAGTGGCTCGTCGTCGCCACCGGCGAGAACGCCGAGAAGGTTCTGCCCGAGATCCCTGGGCTGGAGGACTTCTCCGGCGAGGTCATCCACGCCGGCGATTACAAGTCCGGCGAGAAATACGCCGGAAAGAAGGTCCTCGTCGTGGGCTGTGGAAATTCGGGCATGGAAGTCTCCCTCGACCTCTGCAATTACGAAGCTAAGCCTTCAATGGTTGTCCGAAGCTCCGTAAGTAACAACATAAATCCAATTCACAAAAACCTTAAAAATCGAATCTTTTTGTCAGAATCTGAAAAAATTGATCTTTTTTTTCAGGTCCACGTTTTGCCCAGAGAAGTATTGGGCAAATCGACCTTCGAATTGCAGTTTTACTGCTAAAATGGCTTCCTTCATGGCTAGTGGACAAGATAATGCTAATTCTTGCATGGCTAATCCTCGGAAATATCGAAAAGTACGGTCTAAAAAGGCCATCTTTAGGACCGTTAGAGCTCAAGAACACACACGGGAAAACGCCCGTCTTAGACGTCGGCGCGCTGGCAAAGATCAGATCGAAAGAGATTCGGATAGTTCCCTCGATAAATCGATTCGTTTGCAAATCGGTGGAGCTCGTAAACGGCGAGAGAATCGAAATCGATTCTGTCGTTCTTGCCACGGGATATAAGAGCAATGTCTTACTGGCTTCAGGTGAGGAAGAAAACCGTTTCTTGAGTTTTTGTTAGGGATGTTACAAATGATCATTTAAGGACCCAATTGCATCTTCAAATGAGTCTGAGTTTAAATCTACTAAGGCAAATGCCTTTTTAGATGCTGTTAAAAATTCAATAAATCTTTTAATGTCTCTGATTTTTAAACCCTCTTACATCTTCGAAAAAAAATCCCACTTGGATCCACCACGCCTTTTAAAGATCCAATTGCATCTTCAAATGAGTGTGAGTTTAAATCCACCTTTAGGATGCTATTAAAGATTCACTGTGTGTCTAATTTCAACCCACTTAGGTTCTTGGAAAAATAAATCCACTTAGATCCACGCCTAAGATTCATTGAATCTTTAATGTGTGATTTGCCATCCATTGTTTGTGGGATTTCAAAGTTTTTTTTCTTTTAATGTAAGAAGTCTATTATTTTCTCGGGAGTTTATGTACTAATGGTATTTCTTATTTGGTGATGTTATTACAGGAAAGCAAGCAAGTTCTTTTCGGAGAAGGGTTTCCGAGAAGCCCTTTCCCGAATGGTTGGAAAAGGGAGGGACGGGCTTTACGCGGTAGGGTTTACACAGGAAAGGGCTTTTGGGGGCATCTGCTGACGCTGTGAAGATAGCTGAGGATATTGGGAGAGTTTGGAGGGATGAGTTGAAGAGAAAGAAGCAAAAGTTCCTACACATAGAAGATGTATTTCTACCTTCTACTAAGAAAACAGTATGTAAGAATGAATTCAGCACATGTAGTGAGAGCCCTCTCCTTAGAAAAGATGTCCACAAGTTTTTAGTTGTGCGGGCTTATTTTGTTGTGTTTTTAGAAAAGGATGATGAGGCTTTTTTGTTATCGTAGTTGTTGAAGTGTTAGTAATGAACTCTTTTGTCGGCGGAGTAGTACAAAAGTGTAAGAAAAAAGGTTTTATGATATGTAATGAACGTTTATGGGAAGTTTAAAGTTGACAAATCTACACATAATCCCTACTCCCAAAATATTAATCAACTAACTCCTCCATTCCCATTCATTTATCATCAAATTCCCCATTTCAAACTTTTAAATCAAATAACTCCCTAATACCTCCATAATGGACAATTTTAGCCTTATAAGACAACAATAGTACACAAAAATCTGTCAACCCCACGGACAGTTGTAGTACCAATATACGTATATTTGTAGTACCAATGTATAGATGTTCGTGATACCATTCCGTGAGCCCATGGACGATTTTGCCCCTCTACTAATTTCCACACCCTTTTCTTCCTTACCCAAACTTTCAGTACCAATATACATATATTTGTAGTACGAATGTATGGATGATCGTGGTACCATACCGTGAGCTAGTGTAGTACCATACGTAGCATACTTGTAGTATCTTTTCCGTACCATGTGCTTAACTATCGCAACTCCTACATAAATTGTAGTTCCAAAATATATATATTTGCAGTACCAATATATAGATGTTCGTGGTACCGTATCGTATGCTAGGTGGTACCCTGAGTGGGTTACTTGTAGTACCAATGTCTATGGTAACAGTCACGGACCATAAAAAATTCAGATGGCGTCAAAAAATTCCTACCCAAACTTGAAGTACCAATATACGTATGGTTGTAGTACCAATGTATAGATGTTCGCTGGTACCACGTGATCTAGTGTGGTACCATACGTGGGTTACTTGTGTATATTTTTCGTACCATGTGTTTACCACAAGTAGCCTACGTATGGTACTAAACTAGCTCACAGTATGGTACAACGAACATCTATACACTGGTACTACAGACATAGGTATATTGGTACTTCAAGTTTGGGTAAGGAATTTTCGACGCCATCTGAATATTTTGGTCCGTGACTGTTACCATAGTATTGGTACTACAAGTAACTACTCATGGTACCACACTAGGATACGATATGGTACCACGAACATCTAATATTGGTACTACAATTATATGTATAGTGGTACTACAATTTACGGAGAAGCTGCGATAGTTAGGCACATGGTAAGGAAAAGATATTACAAGTAAGCTATGTATGGTACTACACTAGCTCATGGAACGGTACCATGAACATCCATACATTCGTACTACAAACATACGTATATTGGTACAGCAAGTTTGGGTAAGGAAAGAGAAGGGTGTTAAAATTGTAGAGGGGTTAAATCGTCCATGGTGGAAATTAGTAGAGGGGCAAAATCGCCCATGGGCTCACGGAATGTACCACGAACATCTAATACATTGGTACTACAAACATACGTATATTAGTACGACAAGTTTGGGTACGAGTGTGGAAATTAATATAGGGGCAAAATCGTCATGGCGAGTTATGTGTAAGATGTTTGATCGGAGTTTGTTAAAATAATATGGAATGAGAGTTAATTGATAGAAAATAAGGGAATGGGCATTTAGTTGAAGTTACCCCTTTATAGTTAAGTACCCAGCAATATTAAAAAAAAACAAACAAATCGGTCTCCTGTGGGATTTTTTTTT